>PVJA010003080.1:83218-98957 GCA_004027025.1 Myocastor coypus
AAAAAAAAAAAAAAAAAAAAAAAAAAAAAAAAAAAAAAAAAAAAAAAAAAAAAAAAAAAAAAAAAAAAAAAAAAAAAAAAAAAAAAAAAAAAAAAAAAGACAACAACTAAGCAAAGTCACAAACTCAGGTCTCTACATAGTTAAAACAGCTAAAGAAAATGACCTAGACAGGACAAATGGGGAGAAGAGAAAACAGCCGACAATGTACAGCAAGTGAAACCTCTCTTCAGCGTCAGGGAGGCATCGATGCTGAAGCTCCTGTGAGCCCCTGGACAGTGGCCACCCTTGGCAGATGACAACCACGGTTTCTGTCCGGCAGTGATCAGCAGATGAGATGAAGACATCAGCGCTAAATCTTAGAATATTGCAAAGTAGGCCCGAATTTTGAACTTCTATCTGAAACCTTATCACTTATCAATAATATCACTACGAAGACCAGACAAAAACTAGATGTGGGTGATCCAGCCAATAGGTAATCAGCCTCTGATAAATATATTAAACATTTTGTATCCCCTGAAATCTCTATTTTGCTCACAGAGGGTGGGTGAATATCAGAAATTCTTAAGAAGCCTATGAACTCAAAGTTGAGAGTCCTAACTTTTACTTACTTAATACATTCAAAGCAGGCTTAATGAGTCCAGAGTAGAAATGCTTGGTTCAAACACTTAGGTGACAGAAGTTTAGGAAAAGTTAGAGAGAGTCCTATAGGAGGATAAATGACTTCTACAACCCAAGTAACTCAAGTAACAAAGGACTTAAGAGAGTCCCATGGCGAGTGCCTTAGGCCCTCAGTGGCAGGACAACACAATAATCTGTACACAGGTTAACTTGGGAATCTGAGAGATGCTTGGAAGATCGAATAAACCTGAGAGCATGAATGATGAATGAAGTAACTATTAACATGGACGGAACAGGAGACAAATAAAGACATGCTGTCGTATGCTATCGTGAATGACTGACAGCACCAAAACCTGGGGCCGTTCACCCAGGACAACCTACTTGCATAAGATGCCAGAAAATTGGAGGCTACTCCAAGGCGAGACAAGGTCCCTGAATTGAATGACAGTCTATCACCTTGCACAGTGACAGCTAATTATTAAAAATTTAGTGGAGTTAGAAAACTAAACTAAAATGCAATGGAGTTAGTTATGATACTGCATAGAAGTTTACATTATCTTCTATAATGTTAAAGTAAAACAAATGGTTTCGAAAAAAAATGTTTTTAAAGGAATTTATGCCGATTGACTATCAACCCCTAACCTCTTTCTTGGGCACCAGACTTTTAGCTCTAGTTGTCTAATTTGATATTTTGACTTGCTTTCAAGTAAGGAATCCATATGTCATGGGGCTGGGAAGATAGATCAGTGGTGCAAGTGCCTGCCTGATCCACAGAACACCACACTAAACTTCACTCCAAAGTCCTTCCGCAGGGGGACACCCACTCGGGACTCCCCTCCTGTCCCTCTCTCAGACAGGAGCTGTCTTTCTCTCAATAAATATGTTCTGTTTATTAAAAATAAAAAACAATAACAAAGTCCTTCACCAAGCCTGAGCTTCTCTCAGCACTTGTCTCTTCAGCATAGAACAGCCTCCCAAATATCGTCCCAGTCAAGTTCATTCCTTTCTTTTTGCCCTGCTCAACCTTCATGAGCTCAGATGAGTCATGATTCCTGCAAATGTTACTTCCCAAGTATGTCTCCTATTCCGACCGCTTCTTTCCATTCATAGCATTGCCACCCTGGGTCAGCCTCTAATGAGCTTCCTAGTGGATGACGCCTGTCTCCAGCCTACATCAGCACCTCAGAGCAAATCATCATGCCTCCTGCAGGTTCTCTTAGCCAGCCTATGTCCTGTTGATACCTGAGATTGGCTTCCACTGAAAGTATTTTCACAGAGATTAGCAAGAAATCGGAGCTTTTTCGCCCTTTCAGAAAGCAAGTTTTTCAACAGTAACAGGACACCCTGCTCCTGTTTCCGTATTTGTACTCCTGAAATCCATTGACCCCCCAAAGCCTGGTTTGTCTTTTAAAACAAATAAAATGACATCTGTGCCCTCATTAAAATGTTCTAATAGCTTCTCATCAGACCTACAAATGTCTGAAAAAGTGTTATCAAGGCACAAGGAAGTCTACAATCTCTACATTTATTTTCACCTCCTGTGACCCTCTATTCAGACTGTACCTTAGCTGTGTTGATCTTCATTTTGTTTCTCTGGAGCACATACCACTTTAGAGTTTTTACATTTTGTTATGTTTGTGTCTAGTTGCCCCCTGCCCCCCAAAGCCTCAAGTAAGCTATAGGGCAGACAAGGCCAGAGGAGCTTAGAGTGGCTTCGGGGCCAGAGAGGCATGAATGGTTAAAATTGGCTAGCTTGTGCTTTCCCAGAATGGTGGAGTGGGTCATCCTGGACACTCCAGCGCCCCAGCCTCTCCTCCAGTGTCTTGAAACCTCCAGGAACTTTGAACTAAATAAACTTTTCCTTCCCTCATTTTGAGTCTTGGGTATTTGTCCCAGCATCTACCACTTTCCAGTCTTTCCGCTTGGTCTGCTCTCTTCCCAAAAGGGCTGCATATTTATCTTCCTATGTTGTCCTTCCCACTTGTCGCTCAGGTCTTGGTTGCAGGGGCACTTAGTAAGCCAGGATCCTCTAGAGCCATGATCCACCTCATTGCACGTCACTGTTTATTACACATGCTTCTTGTGTGTGTATGTGTGTGTGTGTGTGTGTGTGTGTGTGAGAGAGAGAGAGAGAGAGAGAGAGAGAGAGAGAGAGAGAGTGTGTGTGTCTTTTTCAGACAGGGTCTTGCTATGCAGTTGAGGCTGGCCTTGAGCTCACTCTTGTGGCCCAGGCTGGTCTTGAACTCACACAGATCCTCCTGCCTCAGCCTCCCAAGTGCTGGGATTACAGGCATTGTGCCACCATGCCTGGCTTCACATGTGCTTCTTTGCTCACTATTTGTGTCATTCAAACACCCATTCTGTGAAGATAGATGACTGGTTTTTTTTTTTTTTTTTTTTTTTCCTTAGCACCTAAAACTCATTGGAAATCAATAGTATTCTTAAGCATAATGAAAAGGTTCTGTTTTGTGTTTGTCTGTTTGTAACCCCATAAAGTCTTATTTTGGGAAAATAGAGACATTCTATGAAATGGAAAATGCTTTTTCTCTGTAAGCATAAAAACATACAGACTAGCAATCTTTTGGCAACAGCCCAAGTCCTACAAAACTAGATCACTGTCAAATAACTTCATAAACAAATTCAACACAGAATAAAGGGTTGCTAAAAGCTTTTAGGCATGAACACAGCACTTGTTTTAAATCTGATTTTTCCACTTTCTTTCTTTCTTTCATTTTCTCCTTTCTTTCTTGCTCGCATTTTTTGTTGTTTCTTGGAACTAGAATTCTAAAGGTAAAGGGTTATGCTTTGATGCATTTAGTATCTGCACTATGGTTTCACTTGATCCACACAGTAGGGCTTCATAAAACCCTGTGGAAGTAAAATGTGCATGCTCGTTAGATATATTGTGGGATTTATTTGAAAGCAGGAAGAACAGAGCACCTCATCTTATTTTTGAAAATGAATCCATAGCTTAGAAGAACCATAAATTGTTACAACCAATCAAGTGTGGACAAGAAGAATGAATTGAATTGTAACAAAAGAACTACACCACACAAACTGAATGTGTACTTTTATAAAGGAGACAGAAATTTTCACCTGTAAATACCCTTTACATACATCATTCTGTTCTATGTACTGTTTTGTTTTCTTTCTGTATTTAGGACAGGGTCTACAGGGTGTTCAGGGTCTCACTATGTAGATTGAACTCCTAGTGATTTTCCCATTTTCAGGCTACGAAGTGCTGGAATTACAGGCATGCACCACCACACACCATCTCAATCACTCTCAGCTTGACCTAGTAGTGGAGGATGACTTGGCCTGGTGCCTCGGGGCTGAACCTTGGCCACTGTGCTTTGCCTAAGCAGGTGCTTTAGTCCACTGAGCTATCAGGCTGGCTCTGATTCTATTTCTTTCCTTTTGGAATCAGAGACCTACAGTCATGATTAGTCATAAAAGATCATCACATAAATGTGCCCTGCGTGTGTTGGTGTGTGACTCTACAGGAGTCCCTTGCCATTTGTAGAGTACTGATATGCTATGTAGGGTGGCACTGAACTGACGGATACAGGAACTACCCAGCCTTCATATTCTATGTCGGGAAGAGGGACACAAAAGAAAAGAAGAGAGAAAGAGGCTGTGGTGTATTGATAACAGGCAATGAACCTGTAACACCAAGCTGAACTGAGCCGGCAGTGTGCTGGGTGGGGCTGGCCCACCTGAGAATTGTTGCTGGCAGCATCAGAGGCAGAACTGGCGAAGAAAATGTTGAGAAACTGTTAAGGAACTGTTGGTTCTTTTGGAGGACCTTGTCGTGCTGGCTTTCCTGATATGACTATGGCTACTCTCATGATTGTTGGAGCTTGGGAACCTTGTCATAGCTGAGAGTGACTACGGTTCACTTTGGGAGAGCTCCAGTCCTTATTTTGAGCATTGCCTCCTGGCTCCTGAGGGGAGGATGGTACACTACTCAGTGTCCTGGAGGAGTTCGTTGTGCTGGATTTCCTGTTAGCACGTTGGCTGTTCTCATCTTTGGAGGAGCTCTGGATTTCACTCTTGCTGAGCGTGGCTGTGGTACTCAGGAAGCTCTTGGTTTGGGTTTTTTTGTTTGTTTGTTTGTTTGTTTTTGGTTTTTTTTGTTTTTCTTTGAACATTGCTTTCTGGCTCCAGTGCAAATCCCTCAGTCACTAGCACAGATATTTCATCTTGATGGCATAGGCTTTCTGATTTCCACCACGGACTTCTAGGCCTTCCCAACACAAATCCATGAAACAGGGCTGCATGAGACATTGCTATGGGCCATGGGCCTCCAACTGAATTTGTGGAGATCATTGTTATAAGTTTTAGGTCTTCAGCAGAATTCATGTAGGATATTGCCATGGAACCCAGGCACCCAGCTCAATTCTTTGGGCCTTTGAGGTATACACTGATTTATTGTGCTCTTGTGTATAACTCTTCAGGTGATTATTGGATAATATTCCACAGAGTTGTGTGTCCTATCTTGTTTCCCCTTGTAGGCAATGACTACAACACAGGGGGAGTGAGAAAGAGCTGGAGAATGACCTGAGGAGGATTTCTAGTCATTTGCTGTACTATATAAGATGTAAGTCCTTTTTAGCAGCCTTATGGGATTTTCAATATATTCTTATTTGCTCATTAATGCTTTGAGAAAGTAGACTGAGAGGAGAATGTTTAGGTTATATTACTACATATATATTTAGCAGCTAGAAATAGAATTTTCTTTACTCAGAATCTGGAGAATATTATTAGTGCTATTTCTCCCCACTCCCATTCACTTTATGCTCTTCAATTTCCTGAGTGTCACACCTCTGTGACCAGGGGTGATAGTGTGTCTACAAGTCTACAGGTATGTCTAGGACCTTTCATCGGATGCTGTTAATTGGTATCCTCTTTATTACATTGTTCTTCTTTTCCTTTTTTAAGCCTTCACAATACTGTCGAGTATGTTGCTGTGTATGACTCTCATCTGTCATTTTTAGTTTCCTTTGTGTACATCTGCTTACCTAAAAAGCATACAGTCTCCAACTGTCTTAGCGATCAGAACACTTACGATGCTTAAAGTCCCCAAAATGTCTTTGTGTCGAACCTGGTGTTTCTCCAACTAACTGTAAAACCCAGAAACATGTTAGCCATGCTTTTGAAGGCAAAATAGATCTGCCTTGACCAAAATCTGTTCTGTACAGAGAACAGAATGAAACTAACTACTGATAAAGCTGCTTTTGATTGTGTAGATCACTGGCTTGGATTAATGTCCGTGACTCAGGTAAGTAAGCCATTCAGGAAATGCTTGCTTTGTAGAGTGCACTGATTTGTAGATCCTTTACATATATTTCCATAATATTCATTTATCAGCTGTGAATATTAAACACTAGGGTTCAAATGTGTCAGATTCATTGAATGAGAATTTTTCAGTATGGTATAGCTTACGATAATTCCAATAAACATTACATAAGGGTTAATTACACTCAGAATATGTACATATATGTATATTATGTATACATATAGTCTTTTATATATAAACTTTCGTATATAATCTTTCATATGTATATATAATCTTTCACAACTCCTTTTGTTGGTAGAGTACCAATAGCACATTTACCTTCAACTTCTCTAGACTGCAATTGGTATCTACAGGTGCCAGCAATACTTCTGTTCACCAGCTTAATTCATTCCACCATCTGTAAATAAAAGGATTTACCAAACATTTCCATTTGAGAACCAAATTGTTTACTAAGACAAGCATTCATGAACTGAGGTATCACTGTATTTATGACAGATGAATTATATTATTTTATTTAATTTGCAATTTCTCAGGAAAAAAAAATGGATGGGAAGCTGGGTGTGGTGGTGCACGCCTGTAATCCCAGCACTTGGGAGGCTGAGGCAGGAGGATTGGAGCAAATTTGAGCCCAACCTGGACTACCAGAGTGAGTTCAAGGCCAGCCTGAACTGCATAGCGAGACCCTGTCTCAAAAAGACAAAAAAAAAAAAAAAGTGGATGGAAAATGCCCTTTGCTTTTGATCTTTTTGTTTGTTTGTTTGTTTTTTGGTTTTTTGTTTTGTTTTGTTTTGTTTTGTTTTTTTGTCCAGGACGAGAACAGGGGTGCTCTGCGCTGCCCTTTGCCAGTTCCTTGTGAGTGCCACCAAGTTCTTGTTAATCATCATTATGAAGTTTGCCCTGTCTCATGGGGAGAAAATATTAAATTGAAACCGCCAGAAGTGTCAAAAACAAATTGTAAATGTGATCGTGGCAGTCACGAACTTTCCGAATGTTTTAAAAGCTTCAGGAGCGCCGCGAGGCTGTGAGATCAATCAAAGCCTTGGCAGAGCTTAATGTTCTGTGATCCGAAGGAGAGGCAGATGTTGACATCAATCTGTGAGCACGCAGGAGGCTGAGAAAGAACGGAGCCCAGTGTAGACATGGATGCCGCCTGACACCGCTCTGTGGGGAGCAGAAGCAGCGGCTCTATGTGAATCTTTTCAGGCAGTGGCCCATTAGTGACAGCAAAACTGAACATGGCTGGAAGGAGGCACATGAAAAACAGCAGTCACAAGAGCTCTTGCCGCTCTAGATGAGATGCATTTGAAGATCTGTCTTACCTGAGGCCGATGTGACACTCATGAATCACTTTACCGTGCAGTTGGTGCTGCTGCCCCTTATTTGGTTTCCTCCCACTTTACTCATTATTCCTTTGGGGTTCATCTTCACCCGGACCATAATGTTAGACGGGGACACATCGCTGTCTCTGCTCATTCTCTGAGCGACCTTACTCAATCTTGGGAAGCTATATATCATCTATTGTGCGCATCCATTCAAGAACCCTCCTGACGAACAACTATTTATTGTTAAGCTATCAACAATCAGCAGACCTGACTTGTCTGCTCCAAAGCTGCTGGAATCTCTGGCTGGTATTTAAAATCAAGTCAGACTCATGAAAATCACCACTGCACTCCACAGGCCTACCCGTGCAGCTCCTCGCCTGGCCTCAGAGCCTTCTCCGCCTCTCTTTGACAGTCCATTTTTCCATGTGGCGGGACAAGACAAGTAAATCTCGTTTTTCTCAGCCATATATCCAATTTGCTAGGAGATCTTGTTGTTTTTCCTCTAAAAATGCATTCAGCTTTCCGGCTGTCCTCTGTCTTTCCCACTATTACTGCTATTTCTATCCACTGTCATTTCTTAGATAGTAGATTTCAACAATCTAACAGAGTTCCAGCACTTAGAAGCGAAATTTATGAAACAGATAGAATGGTCCTTTGCAGGCCAGATGACAGTTCTCTGGCTTGTTGGAATTTCTCTAACGTTCTCCCCACGCAGCAGCTTGCTGGGATCTGTAAGACGCGCACCCACCGCAGCGCTCCGCTTTCACGCCCGCCCCAATTCTACTTGCTTTCCGACTATAGCCGCAATGACCTTCTGGCTTTTAAACGTTCAGATGCCCTCCATGCAGCTTTGGCTCTATTTGACTCGCATGCATAGACCAGTCTTCCTCTATTTATCTGCATGACTAACTCGTCTCCTCTTTCTCAATGAGGCATGCCATGCCCCTGTTTAGACTGTTCCTTTTTCTCAGTCCTTCTTAGTCAATTTCCACAGCATGCATCAGCTTCTAGTTTAGAATACATCACTTTTTATTGCTTATACCTATCCAGTAGCAGCAAGATAAACTGCATAAACAGTCTGCCTCTTATTTCTTCAAATCTTCATCTTCTGCTTAGGCTAGAATTCTGTGATCATACCCTCAATAGCAAATTGAACTCTAAAACTCCCATTCCAAATTGGTATTAAAATTATACCAATGTAGGAGTTATCAAGTATTTCCTATGCATTCCAGTTTCTCAGAAAGCATGAGAAAGAAATAGATAAAATGGCATAGATCAATATTACCAGAATTTGAAAACAATACAAAATTTCCAAAATAGATGTAAACATTTATCTGGGCTTAGGTAAATTCAGGAGAAAACAAACCTATATAAACAAAAAGTAATGTTAACCAAGCTCTAACAAAGTGACCTGTGATTTCAACAAAGTTCATACGAACTAGGCAAAAGCAAGCAGATAAAGCAGACTAAAAACTCCCTGGAAAACTGAGTTGTAAGTGGCAGAATTCTAAGGATGCACTTCTAATATATTCTGCTTTAAGCCAACTATCCAAAAATATCTATTAGGGTGACTCAAATATGTTAAGGAAAAGGTGACAGAGGGAGATTTATAAAATTCAACTGTGAGCATAATACATTATCATCTATTTCCTTTCAGAAAGAACTAAAAAGAAACACTGGCTTTGAAAGGAAATGAATGTTTTGAGAAATGAATATATAAAAGACCCCTTTCACAGAGAACTCAACTGCCTGCAGGTCATTTAATTTGAAGTAATAATTTAAGAGTGAAAAACTTTCTCAGTACTCACAACTTTTCATCAAGTTGTTCTTGAGGATACTCTACTTTTATTAAGTACTTCATGAGTGAATGTTTACCACAGGGTAAACAATGCTAATTCAGAGTGACATTTTATGTATTTGTTCATCTTTAATTATTGAACCATTGAGGTAGAAACAATAATATCTTCTTCAAGCTTCTTCATACTCTGGAGGACCATTCATGAGCCACTGGATTCTTTTTGAAGCCCAGTGTTCTCTACCCTATGTCCGCTCAGCTTGTTTCCAGGGTCTCTATTCCCACAGGCAACAACACTCTCCCAGCCTCACTAGGAACAGCACCAGGGAAAGCCTGGAAGGTGCTCCAGAAATGCTTCACACAACAAAGAATAGAAATTCCTGCCCCTCTGCCTTTCCAGGCCATTATCACAATCAGCCTCCGACTAGGAGATTAAAGCATATCAAAGGGAAGGCTTCGCTGAAGTGATACTAGCTCCTTGTCAGGAGGAAAATGGCATGGCTGTCTCAGAAAATAAATTTTATTCTAGAGAAGAAGAGTGCATCCTATATAGATCTATACAATTGCATTACATGAAACCTCTTACTTTTAATCTACTTCTGCTTGACATATGCTCACCTTCAGTACAACCCTGGTCACATATAGCCTCTTACCTGTTGTGACAGTTTCATTGATAACACAGGAAAATTAAAAACCATGGGTTGATTGACTGACCCATAAAAGGCATAAGGTATCATTAAAAAACCCTTAATACCTTCAAAGAAAACTAACTTGATGCCCAAGTTATTTTCTATTTTGAAGCAGTGGGAAAAAAGAAAAAACAGAAAATATTTACACAAAGATTCAGCATCTTCACCAAAAATTATTCACCTATCTTTGCCAGAATCATTACTATCACAAATTATATCCCTTGTCAGCGGCCCTTGCAGTGTTGTACTTACTATACCTCAGATGGAAGCAAATGCAATTGCAATGGTTGAAACTATATGTGTTGCAAACATTTACTAATAAAATATATACAAATGTTTTCAGAAGAAATGAATGCAATTCTGGAAAAACCTAAAACCATGCAAATATTACCAATAAAAGCACAAATTCACTAATCGGTCACTGCATTGTGCTCTATGGGCACAGTAACATGATGAGGCAAGTGAATTCTTCCTGAGATTTAGGTCACAACACGCCCGTTGTTTAACACCGCTGATGGAATGAAAGCCACGCTGACATCACTAGAGTTGACTCTTGCCCACTCAGAAGATCACAGAAAAGCACTTGGGTGTATCCTGGTGGATGAGGGAAACTCCATAGATGAGAGAACATGCCTAAAGGGGTAATGGGTAAATGTTCCTTCGACTTATCAGGATTTGTAAAATATTTAAAATTTATGTACCCTTAAATATATTGTACTTTATTACATTCATAAGTATCTTTAAGAAATGTAAGGCTTATGATTCCCAGAAGAGCTAAAACTTTAAGAGATCTTTCTTCTTCTTTCTTCATTCCATCCTTCCTTTTCTTTCTTTCTTTCTTTCTTGTCCTTCTTTTGTTTTTCTTTTGAGAGAGAGAAACCCTAACTCACTTAGGCAGTCCAGGATGGCGTCCAATCCACAGCAGTTCTGCTGCTTGAACCTCCCAAGGGCTGGAATTACAGTCATGCACTACCATCCCAGGCATGAAAGAGATTTTTTTCTTGTCTATAGCATTCCTTTATTCAATATTATTCTGGGACTACAGTAGTGAGATAAGACATAATACTTTTCCCATAATAATCTATTTAATAAGTTTAATAATTGGACAGGATTCATTTACTAACTATACAAATAAAAATATACAGCTTATTAATGTAGAAGCTTCATTTGATAAGTAAACAAATATTTTCATTGCTAAAAGCAGCCAGTACTTGTTAGCAAGAACTTTGCGATATGTTTATGCAAAAAAATGTTTCATACTGAAGTGATAATCACTGAGACCTGGACGCTGGGACAATATTTACCATAGGAATTATGGGAGAATAACATTGAAACCTGGGAAAGCACATATAGCACTGTGACAAGAAAAGGGAGAGAAAGGTGTTTGAAAGACAAAATCCACTGAGCTGTGAAGATCCAAGCCAGCTTTTCCATCAATACTTACCAGATGTATTGTGTTTTTTATTTCCTTTATAGCCCACTCTGAATCAGATGAAATATAATCCTAAAATCTCACAAAGAGGGCTTTACGAGTGCCTTCCTTTTATGTGGAGGTCATAGGTCATTATAACAGGTGATGTTCAAGATCCCTTCCTGTCCTGGGTCAAATGAAATGGCTGGACTAATATCAAGGAAAAGGCCACTAGAACATTTTAGTCAAAGATGACAATGAAAAGGATTTCTAAAGTCCAGAATGCTGAGATAGGAAATACGAAAGGCACACATGCTTACTGGCTAGGTCATTTTAACGAGCTTATATAATCTCACTTATGCTTAGTATTATTTTCCCTTCAATATTACTCTGCAGCACAGAAGTAGGGATTAAATCAGAAAGGCACAGAACGTACCTAAAATCAAACTTTCTCAGAGAAGAGAACGTTAGGTACAACCTAAAGTGATTTTTTTTTTCTCTTGCAGTAAACAATTCTAATTCTATTTTCAGTTTCCTAGATAATGCTGTTCCTTGAACATGGTTGTTTGTGGGATAGAATATTTGTCCTTTTTTTAATGCATTTGGGACAGGATCTCCAGGGTCCCACTACGGAGTTTGAACTCATAGTGATTCTCCTGTTTTCAGCCTCCAAAGTGCTGGGACTACAGGTGCGTGCCACTACGGCCAATGTCAATAGCCCTCTCAGCACACCTCGGAGGCAGGGCCAGCATGGCTGTGCTCTGTCTAAGCAAAGTATCTGTCTACTAATAGAAATTTATTTTCAGTCTTTGAGCATGTACTTGTTCAAGTTTAATTTTTTATGTCTTTTACACCAAGCTGTGTAGGAGATTGGGCTGGTTAGATTGCTGCCTAGAAAAAATCAATTGTGATTCCTCACTTACCCCAGAAAACCCTTATCCTAAAATTTTATTTCGTATGAAGGCTTATGTTTCGATAGTATTTTAAGATTATTAGAGAAATAAGATCTGCTAAAAATACATCAATAGCAAAGTAAAATGTCATTGCTAACATCCTTAATGTTGGCAGATATTTTGTCACATTGAATTATTAAAGATAGTTTTAATAAATTTAAAAAGGAAAGAAAAAATTCCAAATTGGATTATGAAAGAAAATGAGAAATTGGAAAATAAAACAAGCAGGATTCTATATTAAACTCTGTAGTATGCCGTTCAAAAGTTGTGAATGTGTTTATTGTATAACTTATATTAACCTTGAACTATAGTCCTTGAAGTTGACAGAACATCTAGTATGGGTTTTAATTTTCTACTTCCCTTAGGGTCATTTAATATTATACAAACATCATGCTGAGAAGAGAGTACAGACTTTTAGCAATTACAGTGCAGATCACTTTAATAAGAACTTTGATCCATATGTTTACTTTACTTTTGAATTACATCATACAGAAAATACTCTGTTCAAATATTTATTCACTAAGAAAAGGAACTTAGGCTTTAGAAAAATAGTACAAGGCACTGCTCTAGTTACCACGTGGGTGTTGGTGTCATCACACCAAGACAAGACCCAGAGTGGTCAGAGTAAGATAGAAGCGAATAGTTATTCTAGAAATGGTAATTAAAGCAAAGAATGGACAGTCTACAGAGTGCAGTAGGAAAGAGTTCTTAGCAGAACAAGTACATGTAATTGCCGTGTGTGCCTAACCATCTGGTCACCCTTTACATCAGTGTGATTGTTTACATTTACATGGGTTCTCTTTTCACATTTGGTAGATGGGCTGAAAATCTGTTTCTGTCTATAGAAATTGTCATTCTTAATGTGCCAAACTAAAGATGAGTGGAGAATATTTGCATCCTAACTTGTGGAGCTTTTCTTGAAGATTGGAAAGCTGTGACGTTGCCAGTAAATGAACCCTGGGAGCCACTGGTCTCAGATGGGAATAAAGGGGGTGTGCTCAGCCATTGCTTCTTTCTCCTGACGTCCTGACGTTCTGGGCGTGGCAGCCGTCCATGTTTCTGTAAATGAGAAGCTTTTGTTCACTTAAGGGTATTCTGAGACATCAGTTGGTCCTACCACTCATATTGTGGCATTGTAGAAATACTGATTCTCGTCAGTGAGAAGGAAAAATATTGCAAAAAACAAACAAAACCCTAAAAACAGGAAACCTGTATGAACCACTCAAACTATTTGATAAATATATCACAGCACCATTTAGTAAAATAGTCTAAATAAGGCAACTATTTGACCAAATAAGAATGGTTTAAAAATTTTGTTCTAAAAGCAATTTCATGTGTTTCCTTTGATTCTCTCAAAGTTTACAAAATTACCTTTTTGACATTTTGCCTTACATAAAATTGCATTTCCATGAAATACTTAATTAAATTGAATCATCTAAATGTTTCTATGCTAGTTTTATGACTCAGATTTGTTATTTCCAGAAGTGATTAATGTAGAATGGAATTACATGTATTCACTTGAACTTAAGGAACAAATTATAAAAAATTATTATTGTTAATAATATTATCTCAAATAGTACTACTAATCATTTCACTTATTGCTTCTATATTTCTTCCATTTTTCCTCCTTGTTGCTCCTGATTGAATCAGAGTCATCACACATGCTAGACACGTTACCAGGAGCCCACTGTTACATTTCTTTACATTTTTCCCAACATGTTATTTTTCTTTTATTTGCTCATTTTTGTTTTTATTACTAGTAGATTAAAAAGGTGTATCTTACTTTTTTGGAATTGATCTACTAAAGAGTGAAGTTAAGTACTTTTTTAATGTTTCTTTGACATATTTTAAATATTTTAAAGAAATATTAATATTTTAATTATTTTAAAGAAATTTTCATTCAAATACTTTTACTTTGTTTTGTTTAGTTTTGTATACTATATGTTCTAGATACAAATACTCATCAGCCATACTTCTTAGAAATATGTTCTCAACTTTTTTTACTTCCTTAATAATGAGCTTTGAAGTAAAAGATTTCAATTTCAATAAAATTCAGTGCCAGTCGTGCGTGGTGGCACACGCTTGTAATCCTAGCACTCAGGAGGCTGAGGCAGGAGGATCGGTGCGAGTTCGAGACCAACTTGTGCTACAAAAGTGAGCTCAAGGCCAGCCTAAACTGCATAGCGAGACCCTGTCTCAAAAAGACAAAAAAAAAAAAAAAATTCAGTGCATTTTTTTCCTCTGTTTTGTACTTTAGATGTCATATCTAAATCTATTTCTCAACATATGGTAACAAATGTTTACACTTAAGCTTTCCATTAAGTATGTCACATTTTTAACTTTGACATTTAAATTTTTCATCCATTGTTCTAATTTTTTTCTGGTAATTCTCAAATTCTTTTCCTGTGAGATAATGTTTGTGAGGGTTGTATCATACATTTTATTAATATGATATACAGGTATATATACATATATATGTATATACATTATATATGTTTGTAACATTAACATTGACTTCTTATAAGTTTGACTAGGTCATGGTATATAATCATCTTTACATGTTGTTGAATTTGTTTTGTTAATATTTTATTGAAGGTAATTTCATTTTTAAGGATAGTTGATCTATAAATCTATCTATCTATCTATCTATCTATCTATCTATCTGTCTATCTGTCTATCTATCTATGGCTTTTGCAGCAAAGCAGTGCTCACTTTGTACAATGAGTTGGGGAAAGATTTCCCTATAGTTTGGAGAACAGTTAGTTCATATGTGCCCAATATTTGTTAGAATTTCTGACTGATTCTATTTTACAGTGTAAAAACGAAAGCAAATAGTAAAAACAAAGAAGCAGAGTAACATACAACTGAGTCTATATTGTCTTAAATGTTTCTTTCTGAAAATAATTCCAATTACAAATAAGATCTCTTTACTTCTTTTAGGTCTACTAATATTTTTTAGTTGCAATTTGGATATGACTGGAAAATAAAGTGAAATTATCATTATTGGATTGGAACACACTTTTTGACAGTGTGAAAGAAAATCCCAGGTATATCAGTGAAGAATGTTATAGCTCCTGGGAGGAATGGAATAGGTAAAACATTAGTGACCTTTAGTCCTTCAAAACATCCTCCTAGGGATCCTCATTAATGAAAGTTTCATAATATTTCTTTCTCTAAAATTTCTATGTTTTGAATTTAATGATGAATGGGGCAACCCAACTGCTGCTCTCAATAAGGTTCTTTCTTATACTATATGAGTTTCTTTAACATTAGTTGGAAACTATCAAAAACCTCAAAGGATGCTGCCAGATCTTGAAATTTCTGTGCAAAGCTTGTCCGTATCTCCAGATAGTTTCCTATGTGCACTCTCTCAGCCATTGCTCATCCCCAGCTGGTGTTATGGATCAATAGGACAGGTTGAGATGACTGCTTTCAAATATGTAGATACATGTACATGTCGCTTAATGATGAACTACATTCTGAGAAATGCCTCTGTGGGCAGCTGTGTGTGAACATCAGAGTGCTCTTACAGAAGCCTGGATGGCAGCGCTCACCCAGGAAGCCTCCAGTGGGCCTTCTGATGCCACCAGACATAGTACACATAACATGTATGAAGCTTCTGCTGGCATAACACAGATACTGCTTTACAGTA
>PVJA010003081.1:0-98939 GCA_004027025.1 Myocastor coypus
CTCCTCCTCCTCCTCCTCTACCTCCTCCTCCTCCTTCTGGGAGTCCTTTTGGCTTAGAGTGGCTCCTTGACAAGGACACTCATGGCCTCATCTTCTGTTTCAGGTGGAGGCCATCATTCATCCCCAGTTCCTGGTAGCTGCACTTTCCACAGATGCAAAGAGAGATATCGTGGCCATAACTCAAGCACTAGAATAGGAAGAGAGATGCCATCCTGACCAGGTAGGTGAGGCACAGGAGGAATGCCAAACGCACAAGGGATGGGGAGGGATGGATGCCAGGAAGAACAGAGAAGAGGGGGACAACAGGAGAGGGAGAGACGCACAAACAGGATGGGAAAGCACGAGGGAAGAAACTGACAAGTGACTGGAGAAGAGCAGGCGGCTGTGAGGCGAGAGGGTCACCAGGACCCAGGAAGGGAAAGCCACCAGGCAGGCCAAGCTGAGGAGACCCCGTGCAGGGCGCACCTGTGACAGCTCAGCCCAGTCCTGAGGAGCGCTGGCTGCTAGATGAGGATGCAAACGTGAACAGGGGAAGGAGAAGAGCAAGGAGGCCCTGAGGCTCACAGCTAGGACAAGGGCCAGAGGAGGTGCACCGAACCTCCAGACCTGTCTCTCCCTAAGTGCCCTCACCCCACCCCTCGGGCTCTCTTCATGACTGGCACAGAAGGCAGTAAGCGCCACTGCCTCACAGTCATGAAGAAGGGAGCTAAGGGCATACCCCAGAGCTGAGCGCACTGGGACTCAGCGGCTTCTACACCTGCTGACTGCCCAGGTACAGAAAAGGAAGAGCATGACCCTGACCCTGGGCCAGCATGCCCATCTGCTCCCTCTGTCACCCGTGGCTTCCCAGGCCCAGAGGAGGGGCAGAGCAACAGAAGAATAGCAGCTGGGCCAAGGGCCTGCTCTGCTCCGTGGGCCCCACAGATTTCCCCTGCTGAGGGCCTCCTAGTCCAGCACCCCACCCAAGACCAAAACACTCTCTCCAGGAGCCCAGCCTCCTGAGGTACACTGGAGCTCAACAGAGCCCTAAAGGCCCAGTACTGTAGACCTCAGCGCCCCAGCAGAGAGGCCTCAGCCCAACACCCCTCCAGCTGCCATTGCCGACTCCAAAGAGCAAGCTCTCTCCGCTCCAGAAGAAAAGGCATCCTGCCCAGAGCCTTCCTGTGAGGGTGAGCTGTGGGTCTAGGCCCCGTTCTGAGCCTCCCCCAGAAGAGGAGGTACGAGAAGAGAATAGCCAGCTGAAGAAGATGTCCTGAAGCCAGAAGGGTTGGTGGGCAACACTGGGGTGCCAGTCCCACAGTGGTTCTTGTTCAGATTTCGTGCTTGTTGCATCCTGTACCCTGAGAACCAGAAGCCAGCTGTTCTTGGGGATCACAAACTGTGGAGAGAGAGGCATACAGCAGCACGAGAGAGGACACTGCCAGCATGGGGTAAGGAGCTGCTATTTGGGTGCATTGTTGGACAATGTGAATAAACAGTTTTGTTGGGAAAAAAAAAAAAAGAACAACTCTTTAGGTTGCTGCCTTCTGTCTTATCTTGCATCTGTGTCATCTCTGAGGAGGGAGTACAGCAAGGAGGGAGGGTCCTGAGGTGCTAGGCTTAGATGCCACTCCACTCACAAGGCCTTGCTTAGGGGCCCTCTGTGCATGTCCTGTCATCTATGTCCCTCAGAAGTCCCCTTCAGCCCAGCTTGTTAGACTTGGGCCTGCAGCCTGCAGTTTTCACAGGGACTTTCTGCTCCTTGAAAGAGATCAAGCAGCAAAGCTAGAGGGCTCCTCAGTTCAGCTAGGGCCTCTGGAATGGGTGGTGTGACCAGAGGACCAGGTGAGGCTTTCACAGGACAAAGCCACTGCATCTGAGGGTAGCTTCAATTGGCAACACCAACAAAACACACACAAGCTGCTGCAAGTTAACAGAAATGCTTTGCTTCCTGACAGCCAGCAGACTGTCTCCTTGAGCATGTTCTTTTGGTAATGTAGTTTCATTCTAATGCAGAGTTACAGGTCCCCCAGGCCCCTGTGTGCTGGGCAGGATTGATGGGATCCCCCTAGTTTCTGGGACTTTGGCCAGGCTGCCCTATCCTGGCAGCCAAGAAGCTGAGATACAGCATGTCCTTAAACATGGGAAATGATTTGGCTTCAAATTATTTTTAAAGAATAGTCTGTAACAGTGGTGGTGGACCTATGGCACAGGTGTCATCTGTTTTTCCTTTAAGAAGAGAGATGTTAATGTACAAGTTTTTTTTTTTTTTTTTTTTTTTTTTTTTTTTTTTCTAAACTAAAACCTCAGGGTTTGGGCTTAATTGCAGTGCTGGCACCTGGTGATAAATAAGTGAGTTTAGGGTTGCAGTTTGGGCCCCGCCTCAGAAAGGCTTCCCTTCACTGGTCTGTCACATTCACACAGCGTACATTCCCCCGTAAGCATTATAGTGCTGTGAGGGGTTGTATTTGCACCTACCACTGCAATAAGTACATTCATACAATTCTCAGTTCTCTGGAACATTTTCATCACCTCAGAAAGGAATCAGGCACCATTACCAGTTCCTACATCTTCATCTCTCCTGCTAATCAGTCACTGTCAATTCACTCTCCATATTTTCCCCAATCAATCTGTGCCTGATCTAGTCCTCCCTCCATTCACTGTGTCATATAGAAGTGTGATGTGTGTTCATTCAATCCTATCATATGTCATTAAAAATATGCAGTCTCAATGACCAGAATTTACTGACATTTATGTTGTTCTGTGCTTCCCATACAGTGCTCTTAACAGTAACCATTACTCTTTTTAAATTAGGTCATTTATTTATTTATTTATTTATTTATTTATTTATTTATTTACTACAGGGTCTTGCTATGCTGCAGCTCAGACTCATAGTAATCCTCCTGTCTCAGTCTCACCAGCAGTGGGATTACAGGCATGCACCACCACACCAGCTTTTGGTGACCAACAGAACGTGCCCAGGGTTCTGGGGCTGGCATGGCATGTAGTACTAGTAATTCAACTTAGGACCTTGTGCTTTCCACGCAGATACTTAGACTGCTGAGCTATCTCCCCAGCCTGTTTATTAGGTTTTAAGCTGCCCAGATGGCCTTAAACTTTATGGGGATCCTCCTCTGCAGTCTTCCACATGACTGGGCTTATAGGCATGCACCACCAAGCCTGGATGAAACTGACACGTTAAATAAAAAAGTAGGGGAGTGACAAGCATATGTCCTACCAATATAATTTGTTTTCATAGTTCTGATTCATTTTCAGACACCAGCAGTTGTGCCTCTACTGCTTTTTACACCTTTGGTATAGATATCGACCCAGTTATTCCAGGACAAGTCAAAACAGTTAACTGCTACTTGAATATCTCAACACCATTCTGTTTGTGGGTAAGCATGGACATCTTTAATGACTATTTGGTGTTGATATCAATATCTGGCGAGATCTTTTATCTTGAATGTTTAAAACCTCTGAAAACTCAGTACCAAAATGAGCTATATTCCATTTCAAAAATGATCAAAGAAGTTTAAGATACTTTTCGAGGAGGATATACATTTGGGAAATAAGCCATGAGAGATACAAAACATTAATAGCTAAATATAAAATGCAAATGGAAAACTCACTGAGAACTACCACTCATCAATTTGACTAGCTTAAGCCAAACAGGCAACACTACCAAGTCCTGGTAAGAATGCCCTAAAACTAGATTTTTCATCTATGTCTGATGAAAACAAAAAATGGTAAAGCCCCTTTGCACAATAGTTTGGATCCAGTATTAACCTTATACCCAAGCCAGACAAAGATATAAGAATAGGAAACTACATACTGATCTACCTTATAAATATTGATGTCAACCTACTGAACAAAAATAGACTACCAAACTCAATTCAATATCTTACAAGGATCATTCTCCAGAAGCCAGTATTTGTTATACTATTAAGTGAGATTTCAAAGCAACAAAATATTGGTCTGTTAACAGGAAAAGTGAATAAAACTTAATTTTGTAAACAGGTTATATAACATTGTCACATTTGATCTTCCTCCATATTTCCAGATGCTGGAAACCAGGGACTCTCTAGGCTGACATGAGTATCTTTTGTACATAAAGAAGATGACTGACTAGTGGCCAGGGGCTACTAGCTTCAGGTCATTTCTACTCCTAAAAACAAAACAAGGCAGAATTTCTGGACTGAAACTTTTCCCCACCTGATAGCTTCCCAGAGGTTGTGGGGCAAAGATTAGATTGATGACCTATGACCCATAGTGTGATTAAGCATGCTTGTATAATGAAAAATCCCTAAGGACCAGCAGGGCTGAGCTTAGACAGTTTCCAGCTTGCGTAACACGTGGAGATGTCTTCAGGGTGGTGTGGCCTAGAAGCCCTGTGCCTGTTCCTGGTGCCTTACCTTATCCATCTCCTTCAGCTGGATGTTTACCTGTAATCTTTTAAATATCTCTCAGAATAAACAAGTAAGCATAAGTATTTCCCAGAGCTATAGGAGATACTCTAGTAAAGAGGGTCATGGAAAACCAAAATGGCTACTTTTTATGATATGTCCAGATAGCGTCAAGATTGGCACGCAGGATCCCCAGCTGGTGTCGACTGCTGAAGCACGAAGATGAGAGAAGAAGCTTTGCCCTTCTTTCCAGATTTTGATGATCAGAAATGCTCTGTGTTGCCTTCTTAATTACAGAATAGTGAAAAAGCAATAACTCCATGGGTTATTTACCTCTAGGGTTAAATATCTAAACATAGGCCAGTTAGCATTTACAAAGTACTTGTCTATTTCTCTGCTCCATATACTGTACAAATACTGAGTAAGAATATACAGGATTGAAATACCTTTTAGGATTAGCAACTGTTCCATTAAAAGAAAAAGGGAAAAAAGAGAAAAGAAAGAAGAGGGGAGGGAAGGGAAGGAGGAGAGCTCTAGTCCTAAGCCCCCAGGAATCAGGCCAGAGAGTATTCCAAATAGCCCGTGGGTGAGCGCTGAGAAGCTTCAGAGGCTGAACTTCTAGATCAAACTCTGCACACACCAGCCTTCCTCTCCACACCTCTGCTCAAAACACCAATGAATGCTGCAACTCTGGCATTCTCATCAGTGCTGGAGAGAAAAGGAAAACCATCCCAAGCAGAGAGCAGAGAAACAAGGGAATAGGCCTAGGGATTCCAATCATCATTACACTTCCTCTGCGGCCTCTGCAGGCCCTGAACCCTGAGTGTGTATCTCCAACCAACTCCCGTGTCCCATTCCTGAAAGTAGAATGCATTGGCTAGTGCTCACAAAACTCCTGAACCCTAAGTGCACCCCGTGAACCTCCAGCTCCCACTACAGGATTGTAAGTGTTTGCCTGCCCACCTAAGAGTGAAACTGCCCACAAGCCCACAAACTCCACCATGACACCTGGGGGTAGGGGAGAGAAGTCCTAAACCAAGCCTAGAGTTGGCCAGATTTCACTTGCTAGGTGGAGGACAAAATTCTTTTTTTTCTTGGTGGTGTTGGTGAAGGACTGGGAATTGAACTTAGAGCCTGCAGGCTCGGAACCCCTGAGCTAAATCCCCAGCCCCCAGGACAGAATTCTTGAGACCAGGTTTGGATTTTGAATGCAAGGGGAAACGAGGATTTAATATTGCTGCCTGCAGACAAACCACAACCAAGGCGAGAAGGGAATTGTGTGAAGGAGCACTCAGGTTTTTTTGTCATAGAGGTCACATGTGAGTCACATAAATATTGTCTTGCTAGAATGTGAGATTTGAGTTTGTATGTTTTTGAGGATGTTTGTTTTTATTTAGTTGGTATTTACTTTTTCTTACTCTTCTCTCCCTATCGCACAAAATCAATTTAAGCTCCTATAGCAATATTATTATTTTATATTTTATTTGTTTCTCCCACTAGTAGATCCTTCGTTTCAAACTATTAGTTTATCATATTCTCCTCTCTCTGAGTAACTCGTGTCTTCTCTTTTAACCTTCTGTCTATTCCATTCTATTCCTTTCCCTTCCCTTCCCTTCCCTTCCCATTCCCATTCTATCCCATTCCATTCCACTTCACTCTACTCTTTTTTCTTCTATTCTTTTTATTCTTTTTTCTTCATATCCTATTCTTTTTGTTCTTTCTTATTTTATATGACACCCATCTTCCCTTAACTCTTCCCAGTTTTACAAGTGGACAAATATACCAACAGGTTCCAATGATCTCATAGCTTCCTTCCATCCCAAAGTATGACTCCTCCCTTCTGTGCAAAGTTTCATAAATATCTTCTGAAAACCCTCAACACTAAACCTTCAGTCCAACTAAAAAAACTCCAACAGGATTTGATCCCATATTTATTTTTCCACCTATTATTTCTACCGCCTTCCCCTGCTACTGCCTTGCATATCTCTTTACATAATAATTGAATACAGACTGCAAAGAGTATTGATAAAGAACAAAAGTGTAAATTCAAGTTTTATTATCACATATAAGAAATGCATGATTGGATTTGTTAATGTTGTTATAACTAGAAATAACTTTCTGAAAACACAGGGACAGAGCCAAAACCAGTTAAATAGCAGAAAGGGTAAATAAAATCTCGGGATAAATCTAAAAACACATCACTAGAAGGCCTTATGTCAAGAACAAGATCTTTATATCAAGTACAATCTCTCCTCACCTTTCTTAACCACAACCTTTAGCAAAACAAAAAGAAAAATGCAAACATGGGAAAACAGTACAACAAGAGACACCCAAGGTCTCCAACTCTTCCAAGGCATATCCAGGGTGGACCTTGCATATGCAGAGAGGAGAGCAAATGCCAGGCAATGGAGCTTTTCAGATGAATTAAAGAAGAATTAAATTTAGTGAGTTTGAAGAGGATATGACCCCAAAATTTGTGGAATTATCATACCAAATGAGCAATCTGAATTTTTAAAACAAAAAATTAGAAGAGAAAACCAAAGGGACTCAAAATATGAACAACAGATTTACCAAAAATATAGAACACATAAAAAGTATCAAATAGGAACACTAGATATAAAAACTGTAGAACATCTACAAATCATAGGAATGACCAATGTGACAACGCAAAGACAAAATGGTGAATTATGACAAAATATGAAGAAAAGTATTTAAACCTGTAAGAGAAAAAGAAGAAAATGTATTCAGCTAGGCAACACTAAGATGACCTGCCTCAGGCTATTTGAAGTTAGACAGAAACTAGAAGATAGTACAGATGAAGTAACAAATTTCTTCACAGGAATCTCAAGTATGAGGAAAGAGGTTCAGTATCCATTCAAGTGAGGCTTGCAGAACATGAGTCAACTATGATGAAGAAAGATCCTCATACATTATAATTAAAATACCAGATGTTTAAAAAATTCCAGAATTTTAAAATCTGACAGAGAAAAGCAAAAAATCACTTATAAAATAAACTCATTTCAATTACAGCCAACTTTTCAACACAAACTTTAAATTTATAGTGAAGTATTTCAAGCCCTATATGTAAGCTACTTCCATCCCATATTAATATACCGAGCAAAATTTTATTTCAAAGTTAATGGAAAATAACGACATTCTATGAAAAAGTACAACTCAAGAGCTTTGTGAATACCAAACTAGCACTGCAGAAAATACTTGAGAACATCCTATTCGGAGATAATGAAACCAACAAAGCTAAAGAGCTAGACGGAATGACTAAATCAAACAAGGCAATTAGGTAAACTAGAGAAAGAGAAGGAGAAGAGAGTAAAAGGAGGAGGGGAAAAGGAAAAAAGAAAAGAAGGAGGAGGAGAAAAGAGGATGAGGAGGAGGAGGAGGAGGAGAGGGAGAAGAAGAAAAAGAAAAAAGAAGTGGAGGAGAAGAAGAAAAGTTACAGGGAGATTGCTCTGTGACATAAATTCCTGGCTGGCAAGTGCAAGGTACTAAGTTCAACCCCTGCAACAACAACAACAAAAAAAAAAAAACAAAAAAAAAGAGGAGGAGGAGGAGGTGAAAGAAGAACAACAACAAGAGGGGAGGGGGAAGAGAAGAGGAAGGCATCATAAATAGAGAAATTCATCAATAGAGACAATAGAGAAACAATAAACAATAAATCAACACTTCTGAATTATGACTGTCAATGTTAGTGGTCACAACTTTCCAATTGAAAGACACAGATTAGCAGACTGGACCAAAACAAAAAAAAACAGAATCCAACTATCTGTTGCATTTGAGAATCTCATCTAATGCAACAATATGTTCATAGGCTAAAACTCAAAGGTTGGAGAACAATATTAAATGCCTCAAGACCCTGAAAGAAGCAGGGATAGCAACTTTACTCTCAGACAACATAAACTTCAAGTTGAAACTGATCAGAAAAGACAAAGAAGGTCACTACATACTAGTTAAGGGAATAATCAAAAAAAAGAAGAAAGAAGAAGAAGAAGAACAACAACAACAACAACAAGAACAAGAAGAACAAGAACAAGAACAAGAAGGAGGAGGAGGAAGAGGAAGAGGAAGAAGAGGAAGAAGAAGAAGAGGAAGGAGAAGAAGAGGAAGGAGAATAAGGAGAAACAACACTTGTAAATACATATGCACCAAATACTGGAGCACATATCTTCGTATAACAAGTATGTGGGACAAGATCAAACAAATACTAACGCAATCCGAATGGGTTATCACAATACCCCAATTTTACAAAGAGATATGTGTGAATTACCACAACTGAATCAAGAAAATATAAAGATTCTGAATAACCTAATATCAGTCAATGAAACTGAAAATGTAATTAAAACTTACCAACAAAGAAAAACCCAGGTGCTAATGAATTCAGAGCTGAACCTGCAAGAAATTTAGAGACGATTTAATTTGAATACTCCTCAAACTCTTTAATGAAATTGAAAAGGAAGAAATTCTCCCTAACTCCTTTATGGAGACAAGGATCACACTGAAACCCAAACCAGAGAAAGTGCCAGCCAAAAAAGAGAATTATAGTCCAATTTCCCTAACGAGCATTTTTATTTTTATTTTTATTTTTTTACGGAAGGTCTACAGAGTGTTCAGGGTCTCACTACTAGATTGGACTCGTAGTGATCCACTGTTTACAGCCTCCCAAGAGTGCCACCACACTCAGTCTCTATTGCCGGCTCAGTACACCCTGGGGGTGGGGCTGGCCCCTGCATCTGCTTGCAGGCACTTTAGTCAGCTGAGCTATTTGGCCGTTCCTCCATAATAAACATAGATACAAAAATATGCAAGAAAAAGCCGGGTGTGGTGGTACACGCCTGTAATCTCAGCACTTGGGAGGCTGAGGCAGGAGGATCAGTGCGAGTTCGAGACCAGCATGGGCTACAAAAGTGACCTCAAGGCCAGCCTGAACTGCATAGTGAGACCCTGTCTCAAAAAAAGACAAAAAAAAAAAAAAATGCAAGAATATAGTAGCAAATATAATACAGCAAATTATTATTAAGATTATACATGATGATACACCATGACCAGGAAGGATTCATCCTGGAAATGCAGGAATGATTCAACATACTCAAATCTATAAATGTAATAGACCATATCAACAGAGCACAAAGCAAAAGCCACATGATCATCTCAATAGGTGCAGAAAAAGCTTGAGACAAAGTTCAACATTCACTCATGATAAAAACCTTACAGAAAAGTGGAATAGTTAGCCTTTACCTCAATCTGATAAAAGCCATCTATGATAAACCAACAGCAAACATCATTCTCAATTAAGAAAAACCAAAAGCTTTTATTCTAAAATCAGGCACAAGGTAATCACTATCACCACATCTATTCAATATAGTTCTAGAAACATTACCCAGAGGAACTAAACAAGTGAGAGAAATAAAAAGAATAAATATTGGAAAGGAAGAAGTTAAACTATCATTATTTGCAGATGACATGATACTTTACATGGCAGACCCAAAAAACTTCAAGAGACTTTTAGAATTAATAAACAAATTCAGTAGCATAGCAGAATACAAAATCAATACCCCAAAATTAATAGTTCTCTACACAAACAACACTCACTGAGAGAGAAATTATAGAAACAACGCCTTCACAATAGCATACAAAAATATGAAGTACTTGGCAAGTAGTCTAACAAAGGAAGTAAACATCTATGCAATGAAAATTACAATATTCTGAAAAAAAAAGGTTTCAAAGAGGATTTTAGAAAATGGAAGATATTTCTTGTTTATGGATAAGAAGAACCAACATTGTAAAAGTGGCAATACTACCGAAACTTATACAGATTAAACACAATTCCAACAAAAACACTATCAGAATGCCTTATAAATCTAGAGAAGACCATTTTAAGATTCATTCGGAACCAGAAAGACCTAAAACATCAAAGGCAATCCTGACCAACAAAGGCAAAGCAGGAGGCATGAGAATCCCTGACTTGAAATTATGCTGTAAAGCTGCTGTGATAAAATCAGCACAATGCTGACAGAAACACAGGCCTGAGGACCAATTAAACAGATTAGGTGATGCAGATACAATTACAAACACACTCAGCCCCCTTATCTTTGACAAAGGCACTGAACACCTACATTGGAAGAAAGCCTTTTTAACAAACGGTACTGGAAACACTGGCTTTCCACATGCTGAAATTAAAACTAGATCCAGGTCTATCACCATGCACTAAACTGAAGTCAAAACGAATTAATGATCTAAACATTAAAACTGAAACACTAAATATACTGGCAATGAAAGTAGATATATTTCTTAAAAACATGGGCAGAGAGTTTGTGAATGAAAACCAAACTTCACAGTAAATCAAAGAATCAACAACATTGGAATCTCATGTTACTGAAAAGTTTTTGCACATCAAAACAAATCACCAACATGGGGCCCAGCGGGATGGCTCAGCGGTGTAAAGCGGCTGCTTGGGAAAGCTTGGGAGGCTTCAGGGACCACGGTTCGATCCCTGGCACCACATGCTGCGCCAGCCCTGCCCTCAGGGCGCGGGCTGAGCCAGCCATAAAAATGAGTGAATAAGTAAATAAAGGTTATGAAACAAGAGAAACATAAATAAATAAAATAAAAAATTATTAAAAAAAAAAAAATCACCAACAGAGTGAAAAGAAAAATCACCAACTGTGAAAAAAATCTTAACTAACAGTCATTCAGACAAAGGACTTCTACGTAGAATATATGAAGATCTTAAAATTTCAACTTTCCAATATAAAATTTCAAAGAGCCAATCAAAAAATGAGCATATGAGATGAATACACACTTCTCAAATGAAGAAATACAAATGGCAATACATGAAAAATGTTCAACAGCACTGGTCATTCAAGAAATGAAAAGCAAAGCAACACTGAAAGTCCAACTCACCCCAGAAAGAATGGTATCATAAAGAAATCAACTAATAACAGATCTTCAAGAGACTGTAGGGTAAAAGGAATCCTTCTCCACTGTTGGTGGGAGTGTAGACTGGTACAGTCTCCATGGAAATCAGTTTAGATATTCCTCAAAAACCTAGGATTGTAAGTCCTATTAGGCCCTGCTGTTCCCCTTCTTGGTATATTTCCAGAAGAACTTCAAAACATCATACCACTGTGATATATATGTGCTCATGTTCATAGTAGCAAAATTTGTCGCAGCTGAATCTTAGAAACAACTCAAGTGCCCATTAACTGAAGAATGAATAAAACATATATGATAATTTTATATAGTGGAGTATTACTCAGCTATCAAGAAAAATAAACAAGGCTTTTATAGATAAATGGATGAAACGAGTCTATACTCATAAGTGAAATAAATCAGATTCACATATGTAAATATCATATTGTCATAGTAGTGTAAGCACACAAAAGGGTAAATAAAATCTAAAAGGTATAATAGATGCTATAAAAATAAAAGAATTTTTTCATTGGGAAGGAATGACTTGGATGGGAGAAAGATGGAAGAAAGAAGGAAGGGAAAAATATTTACGTATATATACAGGATCTCCTGAATAACTATACTATTGATTTCCGTTGGTGTACTGAAAGGAACACTTAATACTTAAATTTTTCTCTCTCTCTTTTTCAATATTTCATGCCTTTTGACCAATTTTACATGCTTATATCTTGTAATATAAAAAACAATTTGAAGACAACAATATGCAATATAACAGATACTGTTGAATTCCTATTATTTTGTTTAGTGAAATTCTGTATCATTTCTAATACATTTTTACATTTTTTATTCTCTTTAAAAACTTAAAAACTAGGGCAGGCAAGATGGTTCAGTAGTCTAAAGTGCTTGCTCAGGCAAATGGAGGCAAACAGAGAGACCATGGTTCAATTCCCAGCACCACATGCTGCGCCAGCTCCACCTCCAGGTCAGGCTGAGCTGGCCATAATGAAAAAAAAAAAAAAAAAGAAGAAACTTAAAAAAAATTAAAAATAAAAGTTTTCAGAAAGGAATTAGCAACCAGTTTTAGCAATGAAGCAACATACAGAAGAGCCACAGAAAAATCAGTAAGTGGCATTTGTGTATACAAATAGTAAACTCACTGAGAAAAAAATTGGGAAAACAACACCGTTGACAATAGCCTCAACAAAAAAAAAGGGGGGGAGGGTTACAAAAGAGATTTGGGTTTTGCACCTGTTCATTGAAGTTTTAGTCCACAAAACGTAAGACAATATCACATGGAAGGGCCATGGTACAATACAATGTGTACTTAACAGAAGTCAGCTATACAATGGCGATCATAAGGAAAACCACAGTTGAAACACAAAAGCTATTCACCAGGTACACTAGAAAGCGATTTTTGAGCTCCTGGGGAATCAAACCAAGGGCCTCATGTTGGGGCTAAAAATAGTGTTCTAGTCAGGGTTTTACTAGAGGAACAGATACAAAACAAGGAACAGATATAACACAAGATGTGCCAGTTCCAGAATCAGATGGGGGAACTGTGCCAAGAGTGTCTGCCACACTGCCAACTGAAGGATTCAGTCCCAAGGCTTTTATATTCACTGCACTGTTCCATCCCTAACAGTCTCTCTACTGGTCTTTGCCAGTTTCTACTGGATCCTAACAGTCTCTAATGATCAGTGGTTGTGTTTGCAATGGAAGGCTGAAGAATCTGCTACAGAAAGCTGAAGGGTCCTATGTAGAGGCTGACAAGTCTGTGCAGGAAGCCAGGAGATAAAGTCCAAACTGTGTTTTTCTGGGGCAGGGCCCTCATGGCCTCCATCCCTGCCACCACGGCCACTCTGTTTATGGGCCCACTGGGCAAAAACAGGGGTGGCCGAGGAAGGAGGTTGGCCACTATCTACAGAATGGGTCATTTTATCCACTTTATTATTAAAGTTGTCTTCTGCTGATGTCAAATTATGGTGAGCATTCACATGGGAAACAAATATATTTACATCCTTTGCCCATATGGAGAAGTCTGTTCACATACCTCTTCCCCAAATATCCTTGTCACCAATTTTCCTATCATGCTCTATCCAAATTCCTGACCTGTGCCATACCATTGGCTATGGCCCATGAGTCAGTATACAGTCACACATCTGGCCATTTCTTTCTTCAGGCAAAATGTACTACCAGATGCAATGCCTGAAGCTCTGCCCACTGTGATGATTTCCCTTCACCACTGTCCTTTAGTGATATTCCAGAAAGGGGCTAGCTGAATGGTCCAATCTAGAGGCTGACAAGTCTGTGCAGGAAGCCAAGAGATAAAAGTCAAAACTGGATTATTCTGGGGCAAGGCCCTCATTGCCCACAGTGTGAAACAACCAGGCAATGCAGCCAAATTGATAAAATATATCAACCACCAGGCAAGTTTACACAATGTATCATCCACTACAAATAGTCTTCCCAAGAATCTACAGCAGATGATTGGATGCCTGTGACTAACGTTTTCTTTCAAATGTTCCAGCCACACCTGAGCTCTCACTGAGTAACAAGTCCGATGGAGAACAGCAGGACTCAAAAGTGGTAGTTCAGCTTTCACCAGTGCTTGAAAATTTGAAATGTTGTTTGTTTTTTTTTTTTCTGTGACAGATTCTCTTTATTATTAACTTCTTTTTTATTTAATACTTTTATTATTTAAATTTAACAATGGTTACATTACATATTTTCATCATCAGATCAGTTTAGATTAATAGATATAGGTATATAAGATTGATCAAACAATTAAACATTAACACTTTCAATAAACATTACTTTTTTAAAATTTCTTTAGTTTTTTTACTTTTATTACTTTCCTCAGTTCTTGGTTTAAGACTTCAAAGGTATCTCCATGTTAATCTTTAGTCATTTCTTCATATCTAAAGAAAAAGCCCACCACTTTCTGTATATTGTTCACCTTCTTAGACATTCACATGTTTATCTCCTTCTCAGATCTTTCTGCCCTCTGCCCATTATTTCTGGCCTTAAGAACTCTGTTTATAGACATAGCAGCTTCTTTATTATTCTCTCATGGTAGATACATATTCATCTTGCTTGGAAATTCAGAACTTATGATGAAACAACTTTCCTCTACTAATTTGATATCACATGCATCATGTTCAAGATGTGCTGTCTCATCTTCTGTTTCTGACTCTTCAAAATAAGAAATGGAGCCATCATCATCCAAGAATTTGTATATACCACTATCAAGGTCTTCTTTTTCTAGATCTTCACCAACATTCATTTGTTTCAGTGATTCCTTAGGGTGGAGTTCATATTTCTGTTTTTCAATATTGTTTTAAAAAATCCTCTTGCAATAGCTTACTCAAAACTTAAAATTTCCCTCCAAGGTAATGGTTTCCTTCAATCCATAGATTGCAAAATTGGGAACATAGGTCCTTTTGCTTTTATTTATTTTTTATCTATTTGTGATCTTCTAGTATTTCTCTTACCTTTTGGTCTTCCTCTTGGGCTTAATTTTGGTTTGTATCACCTATTCTTACATTTCTTCTTTTTCTTGAATCTTTCAAAAATAGCCTTCAACATCAATGGGCTTGGTTCTATGGCTGAGTAATTTGATGAATCTGTCTGTACACTCTCCAGTATATGAACAAATTTCCTCATCGGTTTTCTTTGAGTCCATTTAGGTAAGGAAGATACACATTGAGTTTTAGATAAACTGCTACCAGAGGTAGAGCTATCACTTTGATTTTCAGTGTCTACAGCTGCATTGGATGTCAAATAATTAACAGAATCCATTCCTGATTTTCCATCACTTTTTCTTGGTCTTAAAGAGTTTCTTCTCCAACTGCACCCCAGGAAAAAAAAATTAAATACCTATAAATTAACCTAAATTAAGAAAGTGAATGCCCTCTACAATGAAAACTATGGAAGCCAGGTATACAGCTCAGTGGTACTGTGCCTGCCTCGAAAACGCAAGGTCCTGAATTCAATTTCTGGCAAATACACACACAAAAATTATAGTACTCTAAGAAAGAAGAGAGAAGATGCCATTGAGAAATGAAAAGTGGGTTTAGAGAGATAGCTCACCAGTCTAAGTACCTGTCTGGCAAGTGCAAGGATCCAAGTTCAATCCCTGGTACTGCATGCCATGCTGGCCCTGGAACCCCAGATGCATTGCACCAGCCCTGAAACCGAGCATGGTAGAACACCTCTGTAATCCCAGTGCTGGGAGGCTGAGATAAGGATCACTATAAGTCAGAGCTGAATAGAAAGACCTTCTACCAAATAAATAAATTTTTACAAAAATGAAAAAAATGTCCCTTGTTTCAGCATAGGCAGAAACCAATACTATCGAAGTGGCCATCCTTCCAAAACTGATATATAGACAGTATAAAATCCCAATAAAATTCATAAAGCATTCCTTATAGAAAAAAAAATCTTAAAATCTTAAAATTTCTATAGAACCAGGAGAGACCCATAACAGCAGAAACAATCCTGGCAACAAAGCAAGAAGCATCTTTAAGGCTGGCCAAATAGCTCAGCTGATTAAAGTGCCTACAGACAGGTGCAGGGACTGGGAGTTTGATCCCCAGGCCTGCCATGCCAGCCCTGCCCCCAAGGCATGTTGAGACGGCAGTTGAAACTGGGCATGGTGATGCATATCTGTAATCCCAGCTGCTGGGAGGCTGCAAATGGGCAGATCACTAGGCATCTGATCTAGTAGTGAGACTCTGAGCACCCTGTAGACCCTTCTCTAAAATACACTAAGTAAATAAATAAATAAATTTTTTAAAAGAAGCATCTTAATATCTTTCTTCTAGTTATACTAAGAGGATATGGTGATTTAAAAAAATTATGGTTTTGTCACAAAAGCAGACAAGTGGATCAATGGAAAACAACAGAGGATGTATAAACTGCTTTAGACATATTCAGCTATTTGATCTTTGATAAAGGGACCAAAAGCATCTTGGAGAAAAAATAACCTCTTCACATTGGAATAGTAGTGTACAACTGTAATCCCAGCATTTAGGAGGCTGAGATAGGAAAACTGCTGTGAGTTCAAGTCCAGCCTGAAGCACATACACTAAACTACATAGTGAGACCATGTCTCAAAACAAAACAAAAGACCTCTTTAGCAAATGGGTATGAGATAACTGGCTATTCTTATGCAGAACATTGAAACTGCACCCATATCCCTTACCATGTACTAAAACATAAAATCAAAATGGATTAAAAATCTAAGCATTGAAACAGAAACAACGAACTTACTGACAGATAAATAAGTAAAACTTTTGAAATCATACATGTAGGCGAGGACTTTTGAACAGAACTACAATTACACAAGAAATAACAGCAAGATGAAAATAGTGCTACATCAGAATGAAGCAGCTTCTCCACAGCAAAAGAAACAACCAGTGGAGTGAAGAGACAATCTGTAGAATAGGAACAATTTTGCCAAATGAGAAAAGTAGTACCCAATTTTATAATTGCCTTTAAAAGTTTATTACACTAAAACAGGCGAAGAGTTGCACTGTTTACCTGCGTCACCTGTCATTACTGGCTTGCTGACTGCATAAGCAGTGCCTTCATCCCTGTGTATTTATGTGATCAGAAAAACTGCAGTATTCCTCAATTTGAACTTTCTAGAGAATGCCAGTGTTCTCAGTAATCCACCATCCAAGTGTCTCTCTTAAGTAAAAGCATGTGGATGCACAAGCATTCTGGCATGCTCCAAGTCCTCAGCTGCATCTGCAGGAACAGGTTTAAGGATACACATGGAACCACAATGATCACTGAAGCCAATACTCAAAATGAATCCCTGTGATGCTACCAGAAACCCACAATCCTTGAAGGAAGCTGTGAGGACCTCGCCCCATGTGCTGCATGTTCTTGGCTCTTCATGGCTGTCATAAATATTGTAAAAGTGTAGCAGGCTGGCCAGATAGCTCAGTGGATTAAAGTGCCTGTTAGGCAGATGGAGGAACCAGGATTCAATCCTGACATGCTATGCCAGCCCTGCCCCCGGGGCACACTGAGACCATGACACACCTGTTATCCCAGAGCTTGACAGACTGAAAAACAGGAGGATCACTATGAGTCTGATCTGTGTAGTGAGTCCCTGTACTAAACATATTAAAAAAAAATTTTTTTTAAATATGTCAACTTTTACAAACAGATTTATACAACCTAAACTGAAGTGCCAGAGGTTTTTATCTGCATATAAAAGCTGGCAAACTGGTTTTCAAATGTGTGCAGATATATATGGACAAAGAATAACCAAAAAGATTTTGAAGAAAGTAATACTGTAAGATTTACAGTACCAAATATAGAGAGATTCATTAGGAAGCTGTAGGAATTAAGATTGTATTATTAGAGCAAGGACAGGAAAGTAGGTCAGAGAACAGCATGAAGACATAAGAAACAGATCTATGTATATATGGGCAACCTGATTTATGACAGAGAAGTGTCACACTACTGTGGCAAGTGGCAAAAAATGTCTTCAATAAATGGTCCTAGGTCAGTCAGATACTCATATGGAAAAAATAATTGTTCATTTTCTCCCACTTACCAAAATTCAGAAAAATTAACTCCAGATATATTGCAGATACATATTTGAAAAGTGAAAAAAGTGATCTTTTTAAAGGATAGCATATATGATACTGGATACAGCAAAGGTTTCTTTTTAAAACTACTAATCATAAATGGAAATGTAATAAGTTAGGAAATATAAAACTAATATCTTCTCTTCATCCACAGATATCATTAAGGGAGTTCAAAAGCAACACTGAAAATAAGAAAATCCATTTTCCAAACATTTAACAAAAGACTTCAAAATATATTTTAAAATACAAGTAAATCAAAAAGAAAAAAAAAAAAAGGCAGAAAACCCAATAGAAAACAGAACCACAACCCTGAACAGGGGACTCCATGAAATGAAAGGATGCCCAGAACTGATAAGCACATTAGGGAACTTGGCAGACTCTGGGAAACCTGTGGGACTCTGGTAAGCTCTGACCCTCCTTAGGCCCCAGTTCATAGGCTTGGAGCTTCTGCTGCACCTATCCAAATTTCTAAGAACTTAGGAGGACTCTGAGTGCCCTGAAAGATGCAGGACAGCTGTGATCTGTGGGCCTAGTTAACATGGGTGTGGATTAAAAACTTTAGTGTATTCTGGGAAGCCTGTGGTACTCTGGGTAATTACTAGGAGCTTCAAAAAAGCAAAATGCAGGACCAAAAGGCAACCTGAATCCTCCAACCCACCCAGAACAAATCCAGGAGACAAAGGCATACAAGCACATGGAAATGAAACACCTGAAATCTTTGAAATGATAGCAACTAAAGCAAAGAAATAAGTCCATCAGGCTATAGAAGAAATAATCTCTCAGGTCCAAAAAGAAATGACAACCATCATTAAAGAATTGTTCAGCACAGCTAAAAAAGACATAGATAAAAACGTAAAGGATAATGGAAAAATGATGGAAACAGTAAATGAACAGGAAAGAATTAGAATGCACAAAACAGATTCAAACAGATATCTAGGACATTAAGAATTCCATTGAAAGCTGGCAAAACTGCTAGAATGAAACTGAAGATAGACTTTCAAATCTCAAAGACAGTGGTGCAACTAATCAACATGAAAGGAATGATCTCTTTGAAACTAATAAGTAATCAGGAAATAATAATTGAAGAGCTACAAGATGACGCAAAGAAAAATAATAGGTGTCAATGAAGCAGTGGAAGATGGCACAAATGACATAAAAAGACTGTTTACAGAACTACTAGTTGAAAATTTTCCAAATATGAGAAAAGAACCTGACATACAGATGAGCAAGCTATATAGAACTCTACACCTAGACATAAAATTCAAGATCTCAGCAATTCAGCAAAAGAATAGAATATTAAAAGCTGATAGAAGAGCCAGGGTGATATAGCTCAGTGGTATAAGTGCCTGCCTGGCAAGCACAAGATCCTGAGTTCAATCTCTGGCACCAACATAATAAATAAATAAATAAATAAATAAATAAATAAATAAATAAATAAATGCTAGTAGAGACTAAACAGATCCCTACAATGGAAAGCCAATAAGAATCATGGCAAATTTCTCAAAACAAACCATTAAATAAATCAAGAAGAGCTTCAAGTGAAGTGTTTCAGGTCCTGAAAGAAAACAACTTTAAACCCAGATTGATGTATCCTACAAAACTATCTATCAAATTCAATGGCAAAATAAGATCCTTCCATGAGAAAGAACAAATGAAGCAATTCATGACCACCAAATCAACACTGTGAAGAGCACTGACAGATATTTTAGAAAGGGACAGAAGTGATTAGAGCTTTAAGAACAAGAGAGAGGAACCACCAAACAGAGCAAGTAAGTCAATACATATCAGTTATAAGCATCAATATAAACAGCCTCAATTCACCAATTAAAAGAAACAGACTAGTATAGTGGATCACAAAACAAAATCCAACAATATGCTACATGCAACAAACACATTTAACTCACGAGGAAATTCACACACTAAAAGTCATAGGATGAAAAACAAGCCTCCATGCCATACGAAATAAGAAAAAAGCAAGTAGCTACCCTCATTGTTGACAACACCAATTTCAAGCCTAAAATCAATCAATGAGATAGAGAAGGTCATTTCATACTAGTTAAGGGAAAACTGGAAGAGGAAGAGATAATAATTATAAAATATAGGCACCCAATGTAGGACCACCTACCTACATTAAGACAAATTTTAACAGACATAAAAAATCAAATGAGCAATAATGCAGTTGTGATGGAGGACCTTAACAAACCATTGTCACAAATAGATCAGCAAAGAAGTAACAGAACTAAATCAAACTTGTGAAGATATTGTCTCAGTAGACCTTTACAGTGTTTCACCCAGCAACAAGAGAATATACATTCTTCTCAGCTGCACTCTGGACATTCTCCAAAATGGACCATATACTAGCAAACAGAACACTCTTAAGTAAATGCAAAGGCATTAAAATTACCCCATGCATATTATCTGACCACAGTGCAATAAAACTGGAAACTATTGACAAAAGAAACTGCAAACACCATAAACACATAGAAATTCAACAGCAACCTTCCAAACAACCAGTTGGTTATAGATGAAATGAAAGAAGAAATTAAAAATATTTACAGTCAAACAAAAATGCAGATGCAACCTACCAAAACTGGTGGGATGCAATGAAAGCTGTTTTAAGAGGAAAATTTGTAATGCTAAATTCACACGTTAGGAAAACAGAACAAGCTCCCCTCCCCCAAATGACCTTATGCTGCACCTCAAGGTCCTACAGGATAAGCAAGTCCAGGCCAAAGCCCAAAGAAGGCAGGAAATTATAAAGATTAGAGCAGAAATCAAGACATTGGAGGTGAAGAAAACAACACAAAGCATAAATGAAGCAAAGAGTTGGTTCTTTGAAAGAATAAATGAAATTTGATAAATGCATCACCAACCTAATCAAATAAGGGAAAGAAAAAACCAAATTCATGCAATAAAGAATGAAAAGGGCAAAATCACTAGAACACTAGGAGAATTTCAGAAGATCATCAATACCTACTTTCAAAATCTTTATTCTCACAGGATGAAAAACACAGAGGAAATGGGTAATTTCCCAGATATGTATGAAATGCCATAGCTAAGTCACAAAGATATACAAAATCTTAATAATCCAATAGCGGGAAATGAAATTGAAAATGAAATAATAATTAAAAAACTACCAACAAAGAAAAGCCCAGGTCCCAATGGATTTACAGCTGAATTCTACAAGAAGTTTAGAAAAGATTTAATACCAACTTTTCTCAAATTCTTCTATGAAATTAAAAGAGAAGCAATTCTCCCAAACTTATTCCTGGAGGCAAGTATTAATCTGATTCCAAAGACAGAGAAAGAGCCAACTAAAAAGAAAACTGCAAACAAATTTCTCTAATATAAATTCAAAAATCCTCAGTAAAATGCTAGCAAACAGAATACAGCAAATCATCAAGAAGATTATACATCACAATCAAGTGGGTTTCATCCAGGAATACAGGGATGGTTCAACACACATAAATCCATAATGCACCACAGTATCATCTGAACTAATGCAAAAAAAAAAAAAAAAAAAAAAAAGCTTTATACAGAGTTCAGCACCCATTCATGATAAAACCCTACAGAGAATCAGAATACATGGTCTATACCTCAACCTGATAAGAGACATCTATGAGAAACCAACAGGCAACATCATACCAAATGGGCAAAAACTAAAGGCCTTCACATTAAAATCAGGAACAAGACAAGTATGTGCACTCCTATTCACTGTCTCCACTCCTATTCAATATAGTTCTTGAAACATTAACCAGAGCAATTAGACAAGAAAGAAATAAAAGGAATAAGGATTAGAAAAGGAGTAAAATTATCATTATTTGTAGATGACTTGATATTCTACATAGAGGACCCCACAAACTCCACCAAGAGTCTTATAGATTTAATCACCAAATGCAGCAACATAGAAGGATACAAAGTCAACACCCAAAAATTAGTAGCATTTTTGTACACAAACAGTGAACACACTGAGAAAGAAATTAGGGAACGTACACGTTTCACAATAACATTCAAGAAAATGAAATACTTAGGAATCAATCTCACAAAGGTAGTGTAAGAATTATACAGTGAAAATTATATTACTCTTTGAAAAGAAACTAAAGAGGATTTGAGAAAATGGAAAAATACTCCATGCTCCTGGATAAGAAGAACCAACATTATGAAAATGGCCATACTCCCAAAATGGTTATACAGATTCAATGCAATCCCAATTAAAATGCCATTGGTATACCCCACAGAGCTAGAGAAAACTTTCACCAAAATCATTTGGAACCAGAAGAGACCTACAACATCTAAAGCAATCCAAGGAAACAAAGGAAAGGCAGAAGGTATCACATTCCCTTGCCTGAAATTATATTCTAAAGCTACTGTGATAAAATCAGCATGGTACTGGCATAGAGACAGAAAAGTGGAACAGATTAGAAGATGCAGACACAACTATAATGACATTCAGCCACCTTATCTTTGATAAAGGGGCCAAACGTGCTCACTGAAGAAAGATAACTTCTCCAAATAGAGCTTCTTTAACATCAGCGGAACATCCATCTCTACAAAAAAAGGGGGGATATAAATAAAGGGATGTTTGTAGTGAAAGATTATATATATATTTACAAGATAGAATAGATATACAGCTACTTTCTCTTAGTTGAATGAGAAGAAAGGTTTGTACTATTAGTGTTTAGATATGTCTATATCTTGTTCTCGGAATAACTATGAAGACAACAATATGTAATGGATTAATTACTGTAACTGTCCTACTAGCCTGTTTTGAAACTGTTTCATTGCTATTTTATCTATCTCATTAAGATGAATATAAAATTTTTAAAAAACAATGAATGATGCTAGAAATATTGGGATTCCACATGCCAAACACTAAGACTGGAGCCATTCCTATCACTGTACACAAAGCTGCAGTCAAAGTGAATCAAATATTTAAATATTAAGATAGAAACATTAAATCTTCTGGAGGAAAATGCAAATAGAATTCTTAGAGACATGGGGGAAGGTAGAGAGTTCATGAACAAAAACCAAACTGCTCAGGAAATAGTTCAAAGAATCAACAACTGAGATCTCATCTTTTTGAAGTTCATGCACTTCTAAGCAAACCTCCAACAGAGTAAAAGAAAACTTACAAACTGAAAAAAAAATTAGGGCTTACTCTTCAACAAAAGCACTCTATCTAGAATATACCAAGAATTAAAAAAAATCAGACACCCCATTTCAAAGGCCCAATCCAAAAATGGGTATCTGAGATCTGAGATGAACATATACTTTTCAGATGAAGAAATATAAATGGAAAGTAAATATATGAAAAAATATTCAACATCATTGGTCATTTGAGAAATGCAAATTAAAACAACATGAGATTCCATCTCACCCCAGAAAGAATGGCTAACATCAAGAAGTCAGCCATAACAAATGCTGGAGGAGCTCTGGAAAAAAAAAAAAAAAAAAAGAAAGAACAACCTTCTTAATGTTATTGTTAGTGAAAACCGGTAAAACTACTATAGAAATCACTGTAGCTATTCCTCCAAAGCTAGGATTGGAGCTCTCATTCAAGCCACCTATTCCCCTCCTGGGCATTTTTCCAGAAGAACTGAAAACCTCATATCCCAGTAGTATCTGTGTACCCATTTTTATAGCAGTGTAATTTGTCATAGCTAAATCCCAGAAAAAAACCCAGATGGCCATCAACTGAAGAATGGATAAAGAAGATGTGGTACTGTTACACAGTGGAGTATTATTCAGCTATAAAACAGGATAAATTTGTCTTTTGTCAATAGATGAATGCAACTAGAGAACATACTCTCTAAATGAAATAAGTCAGACCCACATGTGTAAACATTGTATTGTCTCCTTAGTGTGAGAACCTGAAAGAGAACAATGAAATCTGAAAGCTACAGTAGATGCTGCCAAAAGGGAATGAACTTATTCAAAAGGAGAGCTACCAAGTGGAGCAGTGGGGGAAAGAGATTTATCTACGGATGTAAGCAGGATGGTTTGGATGTATTGTGCATTTCTGCTGGTCTATGGAAAGGAGCAGGTAATACTTTTTATCTCCTGTTTTCAACTTTTTGTACTTTTTGTCATGTTAACTTCTTATACATTTCTTTCTCTTTTTTCTTCCAATTTTATATGCATATATCTGGTAATATGAATAACTGGTTGGAATACAAAACTGTATTACAGCAAATACTATGAATTTCATATCACTTTGTTAAGTGAAAGTCTGTATTACTTGTAATTTTTTTGTTTTAATTCTAATTTGTACTCTTTAAAAATTAAAAAATAAGATAAAAACATATTTACGGTGCTTAACCTTATTCTTTAAGAAATCTAATATAAACCAAAATGCAACCCTCCTATAGATACACTAGCTTAGCTAAAATGAAAAAATAAATGTCCCAAACTGGTAAGAAAGTGGAGTACCCTAACATTCATACACTGTTGTTGGTAGTACAAATTGATGTATCTTCTTCAGAATAATCACCATCAGTTCTGCCATTCCAACCTAACTATTTGCTTCCTTCCTACATGCACCCAGTAGAATTTTGCACATAGAGTCATCAGAGGATATGCATAAAGTAGTCATAGTACCATTAATCCTCAAAGCCCTAAATAAAAGACTACCTAGAGGGCTGGCAAGATGGCTCAGTGGTCTAAAGTACAGGCAACCACAGGGACTGTAGTTCAATCTCCAGCACCACATACTGCACCAGCCCCATCTGGGCAGGCTGAGCCAGCCATAATAATTGAGAAAGAGAGAGACAGACAGACAGACAGAGAGACAGAGAGACAGAGAGACAGAGAGACAGAGAGAGAGAGACTACTCAGAGAGTATGATCAAAGTGTTTCCATTCATGTTCAAACTGAATCCCCAACAGAATCATATTAGGGGACACCTTAGAAGAAATTACAAAGCCTTGAAATTTTTCTCCCTCACAAATGGGACTAGAGGCCTTGGAAAAGAGATTGAAGGAGATGTGTTTGCCCTTCCTAATGGTAGAATAAACATATTCAGATTCATTCTTAGGGTTTTTTCTAGATGGAGCTAGGATTGTGAGGTAGAACATTCATCAGTACTAGCACCTCTTTGGATCTAGAAAATTATGCTCTTGGTCCTATAGAGAGGAGACGTGGAGAAGCAGAAGTGTACGTAAACAGTAGGCATTTTTCTTTGAAGTATATGATTAGCTTAATTGCTCTAAGATATCTTTTATAACTGATGCTGGCATTAATTTGATATGACAAAGTGGCAGCATCAAAAAACTTGATGAGAGGTCAAATCTAAACGTTTCATTGATACCATAAAATATTTTACATATAAAAAGTTACCAAAAAACTAACATTGTAGAAGGTAAGCAACACGCACTGTATAGAAATACAAAAATTCTAAAGCAAGATAATGCAAAATGGGAGCAATTCTTATTTAAGAAAAATGTGTGTGTGTATATATATATATATATGTATATGTATATATATACATATATATATATATATGTAATTATTATAAACTATGCAAAAACACAAAGCAGGACAATCAAAGTGAGTACAATTTTATCATCGTTTATCACTTACTTATAGAAAAATTGCAAGTATAATATAAAGACATTTTCTGAATGAAGCTTCCATTTCAGAATAAGTTTCTCCCTAACTCTCTACTATCCCAAAATCTTGAAGGTACATTTTTTACAACCAAAGTCATTTTCATATATAGCCACTATAAAACTATCAATAAGAGATTTAAGGGCTGGAGAGATATCTCAGCAGTCTAAAGGATGCTTAGGCAAGCTTAGGCAACTGGAGGGACCACAGTTTGATCCCTGGCATCCCATGTTGTGCTAGCCCCACCCCCAGGGCAGGCTGAGCCAGTCATAACATAAATAAATAAAAAGTTTTTTTTAAACCAAGAAATTTAGTATCAATAATATTACTACCAATTCATCCTCAGGTATCATTCAAGTTTTGCTGCATATTCCAACAATGTCCTTCAGAGCACAGAGCTCCAGTTTAGAATCAAGCACTGCATGCAGCTGTCATATCCTTTTAATCTCCATTAGCCTGTAAATCCTGTTCAGTCTGTCTTTGACTTTCATGGTCTTGACACTTTGAGAATTGCATGGAAGTGTTTTTCTATAACATCCTTCAGTCTGGGCTTATGTGGCATTTTACCATGCTTAGTTACTTGCCAGTACAACTATTCAAAGACAAGACGACCACAAATTGGATTTTGGCGTTAATTTTTAAAAGAGAATGTAACAGCAGATGTAAAAACAAAATTATTCAAAATAAGAATCGACATTAAAATGACACCTTTCTGAGTGACACTCTAGGCAGTCATTGCATAAACAAACGTGATGACCAGGCATGCTCAAGATAAACTGTTCAGTGGTTAAACCAGGTTGCATATATGTGGCAGAAATTATGGAAATGATGTTTTGTTCTTCTCATTAAGCCAACCCGGTTTCCACCCATCCATTATTGATGATATTCACCTTGAATATTTAATTAAAGTGGTATCTATCCAGTTTCTCTTAATAACATTACTCTTTTTTCCACTGATGGTTAATATTTTGTGAAGAAATATTTAGAAACTAATGAGGTTTCTTTTATGATTTAATACTTTTATTATTTAAATTTAACAATGGTTATATTACATATTTTCATCATCAGATCAGTTTAGATTAATAGATATAAGTATATAAGATTGATTAAATACTAACATTTTCAATAAAAATCACCTTTTTCCCCCTTTCTTTTTTTAAAAGTTGACACATTGCATATTGTCCTCACAATAGTTCTACAGAGCACAGTGTGTGGGCATGACCCACCTTCCTATAGATGTTGCTAAGAAGAAAAAAAAAAAAAAAAGAAAATTCTTCTCTTTGGACTAAGGAAGCAGATGCATACACAGTCAAATTTTCTGTGCGCTATCAGTGTCTAATGAGGTTTAATTACCCACTGAACATATAATTTATGTGTTTTTATAATTTATATAGGTATATTTTATTCAATAAGTTACAGTGTTACTGTAGTTCTTCATTTTGATGCTCAAATCACCCCAAATATTGCCAGAAGAAACTCCCTCAAGCTGGCTTCTGTCTCTTTCGTTGTGTAAAAACAATGCCCCTTTATTAATTTACAGTTCTGTCTGGCATCACAAGTCTGGCATGTATGACTACGTTCTTTGCTCAGAGTATGACAAGCTGAAATCTAGGGACAACCAGACTGCACCCATTTGCAAGCTCATTACTGTTGTCAGACAAATTCAGTTACTCAAGGCTACAGAACTGAGGTCCCCACATCCTTGCCCCTTGCTCACCATAGCCTGCTATGAGTGACTACAGTTTACTTACATTGATTGCCATTACATCCTCCTTCAAAGCCAACCATGTCTTTTTACTCTATGGCCAATGACTTATCTTGCTCAGAATCTCTTGATTTCCTCTTGGTCTTCTGGACTCAGACTTAAAAGGTACTTATGATCACATCAGGCACTCTTGGCTAATCTCACATCTTTAGGTCAACAATTAGGAATATTACATCTCCAAATGTCTTTTGCCATGTGATGTAACACAGTAGAGCTCAACATAGTCACACTCCTGGATGTTATACATAGTGCATGTATTAGAGGGCTGATAACTGGCAGGGTCATCTTAACATTTTTTCCCATTGTATATGTAAAGTGCTAGAGTAACTATTACTATTATCTGACATTCATAGAAATTTTAAATAGCAATGTTTTGACAAGATGGAATCACTTGAAAAGGAAGGGAACACATCCTATCACTCTCTGCTGGGTCACACCATCACCAAAAAGGAAGCATTGCAAATGGGTGGGGGGCTTTTCTGCATTTGTCTTCTTGGCTCTCTCTGCTACAGCTTCATCCAAAGGACTGTGGCCCTCGCAGACAAATGGAGCGTTCTGATCTTCATTCCAAGTGTACTTTCTCTTTCATACCAAATTGTTTAAGTTGCACTCTGTTAAGATTTTCAAGTACACAGCCTTCATTTTGATTTAAGTAGGATATGAAGCAACACAGTGGGCACAAAATATGTATTAATGGGAAGAAGAGAAATAAAAGTGATCACCAACACAGCGCCTATACCGTGCATTTTAACACCACACAAGAGCTGCAATAAATTCCAGGCTCCACGCGTAAAAACTGACGTTTAATAAAGTTAAATACCTTGCTCAAGATGCACATTTAGGAGATGTTGAAACCGAGTTTTGAAGCAACTGACTTTACCCTTCTCACCATACTGGTGATTGCTAACTATAGGGTGATACCATGCTGGCTTTTTTCTTAAATCTTCCCAAGGAATGTTCACAATTGGCCTACTTTTCAGATCTCCTGCCATATACATCACTGCATTCCTAGATATGAAGGCAAATTAATCATATGCAACATCGTTGCAACACAAATTAATTTTTTCTCTTAAGCTTTTTTTCAGCTCTAACCTCACAGAACATAAAATTCAAATTAACACATATATTTTTAACTGGGAGCTCCATTTAAATGTTGAAGTTGAACCACAAGTTTGGGCTGAACAGTTTTCCCTTTGCTCTCTCAATTCTAAATGCTATAATCTTTGGAATTATCATTATCATGTGGAATTATCATTCAATTTTCAGATTCTTTCTCTCCATTGCATCTGTCGGCTCCACTATTTTCTGACATTCTTCATAGAAATCAGTTTCCACACCCCTAAAGTCACCTGTCCATTTCCTTTTGAGGGATTTTAACCCATTCATCTCTTTCACACTTTCCCACATATTCTACTTTTCCCCATATTTACAGAATGGTCACTGTACATTCACCTTTATACATCTTTAATTCCTATGCATCTTTAGCTCCAACAAGCTTCCCCATGCTTATCTACCTATGTGCCAATAGACTCAGCAACCCCAGCCTTATCCCAGCTATTTAGCAAGTATCCTTATGAATGAATAAAAAGGACAACAAAAATACATATAGGGTGTGGAGTTCTGCATTCTTTTGAAATCTTTCCTATAATACCTCCTTGTTTCCTGGCACTACATAAGTTTCCAGGCTTTCCTTGTGCATTGTTGGTGACAGTTACTGTTCAGGTATTTTTCAAGAAGTTCAGATTCCCTGAAGAGTGGCACTTAAAAGACAAGATCTAGGAGCCAGATGCACTCATGGCTACTGGGATGACACTTCTTGCTCCATCCAGAAGGCAGTTCTGGCACACACACACACACACACACACACACACACACACACTCCAATATCTATTAATGTACCCTGATACCGCCAACTAGAATGAAATGGCTTAGGGTTCAGTTCATTCTATGTCTTCTTTTTCCTTTTTACATTTAAAACTCCTTTCTCCAACAGCAAGAAACCTGGCTTATTAGGTCAATGCCTTGCATGTACCCAGCCTCCCAGCCCTGATCCCACCTATCTTCTATACCGATGCCTGTTTTGTCCCTTTGAGATCAAACAATTCACAGCAGATGCTACCCTACCTCCACCTGTCTACCCCACAAGATTTGATGGCATATTAGACACCTTCCTCACTCTGACTCCCCATGTTGACCCCTGCCCCACTGCATAAGTATGTTATCCTCTCCATGTGAGTTTCAAAACCCCAAACCAGGCTGCTACTTTATACTGATATTCACTTGCTCCTCCTGACACCAACACACAGAAATGGGCCACTCCATATACAGTGGTCACCTCCTCACTCACTCAAGTTCTGATGCTCTTAACAAGCTACCCCTCCTCACGGGTACTGTCCATCTCCTGGTTTGTCTCTACAAGCAATGTAAACCAGCTTTCATAGGTAAATACTCTCCTTTCCATCTGGGTGCTGCAGCAGGTAGCCAGAGCTCTTTGTACCAAGTAGTGTAAAGCTCAGCTTTGTTATGTATATATTGCAGTACCAGGGATCCAACTTGGGATCTTGCACATGCCAAGCAGGCGCTTATGCTGCTGAGCTGTCTCCCCAGCCCTGTTTTGTTCCATATCTAATGAGCTGAGGACTAATTGTAAGGGAAAGGTAGAAAATGAAGGTGGTTGGTAATGGGAACACTTCTTAATAATGTACCTCAATAGAAATTCTCTGTGTTGTTGTTATGATTTAATTATTCTCTGTTGACAAATCCAAAGATGTTTGATAGGCAAATTAATTCATTCTCTAAGTAGCTGTACTATTAGAAAGGAGCCAGTCAACATTTTCTTAAGTCCTTTCATTCTAAGAAATTGAAATGTGCATTCATTAAGTTACAGAAAGCAATTACTTTTTAAGTTATCTTAAAGATGAGCAAACCAATGGCAAAGGAAAAGAACAGTATCCATTATGCCCATTAGGCAAAAGAAATACATAATTTAAAGCATGTGAGTTTTAGAGCTTGAATGTTGTACTAAAAGCTCATCTTGGGCAAGTTCTTTGGGTTTTTTGTGTTTGTTTGTTTGTTTGTTCGTTTTTTGGTGGAACTAGGAATCCAGCCTGGGACCTCAGGTGTGTTGAACAGGGACTCCCAGCTAGGCTGTCCCCAGCCCTTCTTTATGTCTGTTTTTAAAATATTTTTACTTTCTTATTTTATTATTTTTTTTGAAACACTGTGTCAAACTCAAGGCTTCCTCATGTATGGTAGATTCTACTATTGAGCTACATTTTCTGTCTTTAAAATGAAGAAAATAATGATACCAGTGTTAGTATTTTGTAGATGATCGCATACAGTAAGCAAAAATTTTTCAGATAGCATCTGGTATCAAAAATATCATTAAAATGCAAGTTATTAATACTTTTAAAAGAGTAGTCATAAATGCTTGGAAACATGCTCAGAAGCTCTATAATTATAGACCTGCATCTCAGACAATACATTAAAATGTAGATAATGTCATTTATGTGGTCTTTTGGCACTAATGTCTTCATACATTCTTTGGAGCAAAATTAGGCCTGAAAATCACATGAATATATACAAAGCAAATATTTACACTGTTCCTTGAATATCATGATTGAGATATACAGAAAATATTTAAATTTTCATATTTATGAATCTTCTACCATGTATTTGTGGCCTTTTATGTGAGAAATAACACTATCTAACAAAAAGGTTTCTCATTCTCTGTACAACTTGAAGAAATGCAAACAAAGACTAAGAAGACTTCTAGGGAATTTGATTTTAGCCAGACCTTCTTTAGAAATAACCCAAAACAAAAAAAGGAAGAACAAATAGGAAGCTTACACATGATAGAATTCGCACTAATTCAGAATGTGAAAAGTCATAATAAACTGAGCTGATCATAAATCAACATCAATTGTCAACCCCCATTGTCATCTTTTAAAACATTAGATCAAGTTGGACATGGTGACACAAGCCTATAACCCTAGTACACAGAGGCTGATGCAGGTATATCACTTAGAGTTTGAAGCAAACCTGTATTACCTAGTGAGTTCAAAGCCAACCCAAACTATGCAGTAAGATCCTGTCTCAACACGCCCTCAAAAAAAAAGCACTTGAGTTGGACAACTCAGTGGTAGAGCACCTGCCTAGCATTTGGGAGGTCCTGAGCTCCATCCCCAGCATCAAAGTAGAAACAATAGCCCTTACCTCTGCCATCCTAAACTAAGGTAACTTTATTTGCTCTCATTTTAAAATGATGTGATCATAGAGTTACATGAAGAACATTCTTTAGGGCCACAGCCTTATTTATTTATGTCCATGTATATTTACTTCAATTAGAATTTTTCCTGCTTGCAGGTTTTAATTGTAATTACTTTCTCAGGATATAAAATGTATTTTAAACTGGGCATGGTTACATGTAGCTGTAGTTCCAGCTACTCCGGAGGCTGAGGCAGGAGGATCACTTGAGCCCAGGAGTTCAGGGCAGCCTTGACAACATAGCAAGATCTCACCTCAATAAAGGAAGGAAGGAAAGGAGGGAGGGAGGGAGGGAGGGAGGGAGGGAGAGAGAGGTGGAATACCAAAAGTGACCTGCACTTTTTGTGGTAACTATGGTTACCACCTCAGGTCAGTGACTGCTGTGGCAGATGGTAAGAGCCTTAATTATTGTGCAGAAAGAGAAAGGAAAGATTACGTTAATCATCTCTATGCCTCAGAATACATGCGCTGTTGCACTCATCAGGGTCATTTCTTAGCACTTCTTGTAGAGAAAAGTCAAGGTCTTTGAGAATTGAAGGTGTCCCATTGTATAAAAGCAGTTACTTTAAGAACATGCACTCTATTTACATGCTTGGGACTGCAGGAGCCATCAAAAACTGCCTTGTCTCCTTCAAAGTATAAGGAAGACTTGAAACATCTGTGGTTAATATAACCTTAAAGGGCTGGCGAGATAGCTCAGCAGACTAGGTGCCTCTTAGGCAAACTCAGGGACAGGGTTGATCCCCAGCATTGCACACAGCATAGGCCCCACCCCCTGGTGTGCTGAGCTGCTCACCATGGTGGTGTATGCCTGTAATTGCAGCACTGGGGAGGCTAAAAACAGGAGGATCACTATGAGTTGCACTGCATCGTGAGACCCTGTACCAAATACCTAAATAAATTAAACAGTAAAATAAATAAAACTATAAGCTTAAAACATATACTATGTAGCTCAGTTTTTCCAGACAGAAAGCTGCAGCAGGATTCTCTGGGCAGAAGATTCTCTCAACTCCATGGGCTAGAAGGACCAAAAGGTCCATGAAGACCCACAGGTGTGGCTCAGGGTCCCACAGGCCTGGCAGGGAGCTGAGGGAGAAGGCTCAGCAGGGAGTCCAAGTTCAAATTGAAGAGGAACAGATGGGGATAAAAGCAGGAGATGCGGGGTTGCAAATGAACAACTCAGTGCAGACTTTGCGAACCCCTTTTAAAAACCAAACTCTTATAAACAAAATTCCTTCCCCCAAATTTAAGCTGAGTCAGTCTTTACCCAGTGCCTGAAGTCCTAAGGCACAAAGCTGCACAACAGCCCTGAGCTGCACTTTGCATTCCCAAGCTCATCGGAGCCATGCCTGCAGTGACATGCATACATGGGGTGGGGTTTTGCTCCAAGACTCGGGCTGAGTCTTGCTCTCTCTTTGGCTTCCTTTCTTTCACCTTTGTGATGTCCCTGACCAAACAGTATTTCCTTTTGCTTAACTAGATTGCACTGTAGCAAAGAGTCCTCACAAATATAATCAGGCAATGTGAAGTTTTGGCAGGAAGTAACTTCCAGGTCCTAGACCTCTCCACTTCTCTTTAGACCACCAAGGTTCCACGGATCAGAAATTGAAAGCCAGTGCCCCAAGTAGTAATTGTTGTTACGATGTGTCTTTATGGGTAAGCAGGGGCAGAATATATGGCTGGTGTCAAGAGTGAATGACACGTTTCACTCTTTCATCTGACATGCACTTATTGGATTCCTATTAACTGTATTTATAGCACTGGATGCTAGAGACGTGTTCCCTCTTACACGGTACCAACCATACAGTCAGCTCTTATACTCTAGGCCAGTGATGACAGGAAGGCAAGTTCTACTTGTTACTGATGGTTACTATTTTTTCTGAATAATCCAATAGTCCATTTTGTCTTTACTCAAAATAGATATGCTACATCTATCATGAACATTTACTTTAAAAGATCAACATGATTGTAAAATGCCTATATTTCTCATCCTAAAACATATTAGGTTATATTATAACTACTATAAAATCTTAAGGAACATTGAATCAAGATGACATGAATAGGGCCAATGAGATAGCTCATTGGTCTAAAGCACTCGCTTAGGCAAACTTAGGCAAGTACAAAGGGACCAAAGTTCAGTGGTGCCAAATCAGCCCCATCTGCTAAGCTGGCCACAAAAAAAAAAAAAAAAAAAAAAGACATGAATGGATTAAATAGTTACTACTTAAATGGATAAGGCTTTACTATATATGAGTGGTCACTAGAATTGTTTTTCTTTTTAAAAAAATCAGGGTGATGATATCCTTTTTTCTTTCTGGAAGCACAAGTTTATTTCCTAGTCCATCCTGGTTTTTCTCAACATTTAATATTATTTATAGTAAAAATGATGAATGATGCCTTGTGTTTGGAATTCAGAACTTCCAAGGTCTAAACTTTAGAACAGTTGAGTCCTAAAGTAAAATCTGTGATGCCAGGCCACAGTACACACTTAAAGGGTTCTTTGCTACACATGGTAAAGGATGAGGCCTGGCCATATAGCATTATATAAAGGTATCAACGTTTGTTAGTACTTCTGGGCCCATGACTGTACAGAGACAAGCACAACCCTTCAGTAATTCAGGTGAGCTTTTTAGGCAACAAAGCTTTACAGTAGCAGGAACAGAAGTGGAGGTGTGGGGGACAAGTCCTAACTAAGACATGAGAAAGAGGCACAGTTTGAGCATGAAGTCAAAAGAAGGATGACTTTAGATTCTTCTCTATAATTTTCAGCATCTCTCTTTGCCCTGAGACACAAAGCAATGGTGTTCCAGATGCACTCACATTGCAGAGTCATAATTCCACTGTTTACACAGTTGTAACTATACTTCCTACACCTCAGTCATTGGCTTCTCTGATGTTCGTTCTCTACCTGGAATTTGAGAACATACTAAGTGAGGTTCTTCTACTTGCCCAGTGTTTATTCTATGTTGTGTTGGAGCTACAAAGATGATGACAAAACACTGCAGGCACGGGTCTTCTAAAGGCATGGTAGTAACGTCTGAATACTTTTATTACATAGCATAACTAATATATTCCTAACACAGTCTGTCAATAATGGATATTAATGCTTCACAAATAATTACAATTATAAATTATTTCTATCATCATGTAATAGAAACACTATCTTTACCACTATCTCACAGCAAAATGAATCCTAAAAGTCCTAGAAAGCAGAAGTTAGTATAAATCTATATTTTAAAGACCCTTAGTAAATCCCATAGCAGGCCTGGCGCCCGAGCTCCTGTGCATGACACACAGCCACATGCTACACAGGTGCTGAGGATGTCCTCACACAGGCCTGCAGAAGCCAGCGGTGGCTCCTTATCACTCACTGTGCTTGCATCATCATAAGTATTATCTGCAATCCAGGAATGTATTCAGCGTACTTGTCTGTATTGTGAAGGTAGTTAACATACTTTGCCAATTGTTCTGCCACCAGAAGATAGCAACTGCTAGCGTTCGTGATATAGTACCTTGAGAAACTGTGTGCAGGGAAAGTAAGACTAGGGGGAAACTATGTGAAAGCTCTAGGACTCATTTTTGCATTAAAGATCAGAAATCATCCATTTATCTATAAAGTCTTCAACTCTATCTTTCTTGATAGCTGATTAATATTCCACTGTATAAAAACACTACATTTGCATCCATACCTCAAGTGATAGGTATTAGGGTTTACTATGACAAATTGTGCTGCTATAAACATGGGTGCCCAGGAACCCAGGCCCTGCCCACCTACACTGACCTGTCAGGGCCTACACCCAGGTAGGACCTGTCCACTGTCAAGCACCCTCTGTGCAACCAGCCACCAGAACTCAGCACCTGCCCAACCACGCTGACCGACCCTGGCCTGAGCCAAGGTAGGATTTGTCTGCCAACAGTGTGCTCCCACAACACCAGCCACTGGAACCCAGCCCCTGCCCACCTACAGTGACCTAGCAGGGCCTGCACTCGGGCAGGGCCTCTCCTCCAGCGTGGGCCCCCACACAACCAGCCACCAGAACTCCAACCCTGCCCGCACATGCTGACCATCTGAGCCTGCACCCAGTTGCAGCAGGAAGAAGCTGAGCACAACACCAAGACCAAGCCAGTGGATCCAGACCCAAATTTCCATAGGCATTAACACCGTAACTTCATAACCAAAGTGCAGAGTTCACACAAAATGACAAAGAGAAGGAGCAAGATGCAATCTCAGGACCCAAGTCAACCTAGAACAAATACAAGAGACAATACCACTGTGGAAAATGGGAATCAGACAGCTGTAATCTTTGAATTGGTAGCATATGAGGTAGACAGACAAGTACAGAAATGTACAGAGGAACTCAGATCAAAGATAACATCTGAAGTAAAAAAGGAAATGCATGAATTAATAGAATCTGAAGTGGAAAAAGAAGTGCAGAAACATATAGAGGAAGTCAGACCAAAAATAAAATCTGAAGTAAAAAAAAGATTGCAAAATTAATTACATCTAAAGTAAGGGAACAACTGCAGAAAGGTAGAGAGGAGATCAGAGCAGAAATAATTCCTGAGACTGGGGAGATGGTTCAATAAAATAAGTGCTTGCCTGACAGACCCAAGGACCTTAATTCAATCCCCGGTCCTAAAAAAAAAAACTTTCATTTGGGCTAACACTGGTGGGGCATGGCGACCGGGTGTGGCAGGCATCTACTGGGGGGTGGGGGGTGTTAGTATGTCCCAGGCCCGGACCTGGGGCTTGGTGGCACGCCAGGACAAATGAGCTCGCTCACAGCCCTCACAGCTCCAGGTTGCTCACAGCAGTGGCAAGCTAGGGACAGGCCCGTGGGGAGACAGAGAGTGGCCTCGCTGGGAGTGCACTTGGCCGATCCTTGGCCCGCTGGTGCAGTGGCTGGGCTTCACCGCCTTTGAGATTTTTATGCACCTGCTAGCCCTTTTAGTGTTCTCTGTGCTACTGGCACTCTGCGTGGATGGCCTGGCCCCGGGGCTTTCCTGGTCGAACGTATTTGTGCCCTTCTTTGCTGCTGATGGCCTAAGCACCTACTTTCCCACCATCGTGTCTGTGCACTTCTTCCAAGACAGGGAGAAGCAGCTGGCTGTGCTTCATCTCTTCTGCATCCTCACAGTTCTTAGCCTCAAGTTCGTTTTTGAGATGCTGCTATGCCAGAAGCTGGTAGAGCAAACTCGAGAGCTGCGGTTTGGCCTGGTCACATCCCCGGTCTTCATTCTTCTGCAGCTGCTCATGATCTGTGCCTGTTGGGTCAACTACCCTGGGGCTGGAGCCAAGGAACTAGTGTTGCAGAGCTGAAGTGCTACTCCTGGACCTGAGGCTTGAGTTACACCAGAAGAGAGGTTTTGGTTTCAAGGCAATGCCTGCCTGTGCCTGGCTGAATATCCAGTTTTCTCTATGTCAGTCAAGTCAGATTTTTTCCTCATCAGGGCTAAACAGAGCAGACTTGATTCCTAGAATACTTGCTTTTATTCATGTTTCAAGTTGCTAATACTGAACTGAGATCTTGAGATGGTCCACAGGCCATTTGGAAAGTTGAGTGTCACATTCTCATGGATCTTGGGGATTTGCTTTACAAAAGTAGCAAAGCTGAACTTGGGGATTTTTCCAACCAGCAGCACTGAACCAAGAGCTCATTGCTCCATCCATCTAAACTATAGTTCCTTAGATGGTTGAGCTCTTAAAATGCAAGAGTGCTCCTATCTTCTCCCCCGTGTCATGGAAAAGGATAGCTGTTCCTTTATTCCAGCTGAGGCAGAGACAGGAAGGTGTTGAACAAGAGAATGGCTGGGTCCTTATCAGGAAATCTGCCCCCTAAGTAAAGAACTCAGCTGTCAAGGCAAGGAGTTGTTTCGTGGACTTTATGTTTTGTGTTCTTGGTTGCAGTTTCATGGACTTGACCACCTTGTGGCCAGCATCATCAGCATAGCTGAGACACACTTAGGCCTCCTCAAGGGACCAAAGATAGGAATAGGTGCTCCATCTACGGTGGACATAGAGAACTGCAGATGGGGGCTTGTGAGTGGCCCTGTTTTGTTGGCCTGAGGTCTTTGGTTTAATGTGTCATGTGCCAAATGAGAACACTTGCTGTTATGGTTTATGTCTAATTGTCCCCCCAAAGTCTCATGGAGTCATTGGGCAGGGACTTTTAGAGTTTGAGACTTGATCCATGATCCCTGGGATTATGGGTTTTAGTACTGATGGGATTATGGGTGGAAGTACTTCTGGGATTATGGGTGTAGACTAGGGCGGGAGCTAAGGCGGAGAGCCTGAATGTAATATAAAGAGAGACAGAGAGATAGACTGGAGCTCTAGCTGTTGCTGCTGTTCTGCTGCCGTGTTGGTTGGCTACCTCTGCCGCCATTTTGTTGCTGTTCCGCCGCCATGAACTGGATGCTCTCTGCTCTGTTCCACTCAGCCTTGGGCCAGCCAAATATGGACTGAAACCTCCACAAACTGTGAGCTAAATAAACCTTTCCTTCCTCCATTTTGAGTGTTGGGTATTTGTCCCGGCAATGAGTAAAAAGTAACTAATACACTTCCTAAGATGAAAATAAATAAGAGAATGTTTTCAAAAGAAAGAAAGAAAGAAAGAAAGAAAGAAAGAATCCCTGAAGTAGAAAAGGAGATGTTAACTATAATGAAACATTTAAATGCTACTAAAGAAGACTGATAAAAAATCAGAGGAGAACAGGAAAATGATGAATTCCCTGATTGAGCAATATAGGAAAGAAACACATCACATGAAACAGTTTCAAAGAGATACATAAGAAAACAAAATCTCAATCACAAGCTGGCAAAACCGTATGAGCTAAAGTGAAGAGAGAGTTTCAGATCTTGAAGACCCAGTTGCAGTAAGTGAAAAGGTAAGAAAGGAAGAAAGGATCTCCTAAAAACAACTAGGATGCAGAAAAAGATAATTCAACATCTGCAAGATGATGCAAAAATGAACAACATGAGATTAATAGGAATCAATGAGAACGGAGTCAATACAAAGGATATAGAAAGAATGTGGGGAGAAGTAATAGCAGCAAACGCCCTAAGTATGAGAAAACAATCGAACATTCAGTAACTGAAGCATATAGAACTCTAAATAACAGAAGCCCTTCTACAAGCACACTCAGACATATAATAGTTAAGATCCCAGAAAACCAGCAGAATAATAATATACTAAAAGCTGTTAGAGAAAAGAAACAGAGGGCATTTAAAAGAAAACCGATCAGAATAATGTCAGCTTTCCCTTCAGAAACCACGAAGTCAAGAAGAACATGGAGCAGAGTTTCAAGTCCTCCATGAAAACAAATTCCAGCCCAGAATGCTATACCCTGAAAAACTTTCTTTCAAGTGTGAGGGAGAAGTGAAATACTTCCACAATAAGGAGCACCTAAGAATTTCATGATGTCAAGACTAACCCTACACAGACTACCAAAAAATATTTTAGACAGGGACCAAAATGACCAGAACTCCACAAATGGGGAAAGAACCAACCAAACAGAGCAACCAACTAAACACAGGAGAAAAAGTAGCCAACATTGGTAAGCAAAAGACATGTCAAATGTAAGTCAATACATTTCAATTACCATCAATGTAAATGGACTCAATTCTCCAACTAAAAGAAATAGACTGGCAGAATGGATAAGAAAGCAAAATCCAACAATATGCTACATAAAAGGAATGCACTTACCGCATAAAGAAACTCATAGACTAAAACTTAAAGGATGGAAAATAATACTACATGTCCCAGCACCTCAAAATTAAGCAAGAGTAGCAATCCTGTTTCCAGACAGTCTAAACTTCAAATGAAGACTGATTAAATGAAATAAAGAAGTCTACTACGTACTAGTTAGGGAAAAAATTCAAGACGAAGAGATAACACTCATAAATATATATTCACCCAATATTGAAGCACCAAGTATATAAGACAAATCTTAATGGACATGAAAAATCTAATATTCAATACTACCATCTTAACAGGAGAATTTAACACTGCTTTATCCCAAAAAGATAGGTCGAGAAGGTAAAAAAAAAAAAAAGCAAAGAAGTCACAGAACTGAACCAGAACTTAGAAAAACTAGACTTGATGAACATACACAGAGTATTCCACCCGATCATTTCTCAATACACACTTATTTCGGCTGCACATGGGACATTTTCTAAAATAGACCACATATTAGTGCATAGCTCATGATTAAGTATATGCAAGAAAACAGAAATTATCCCATGCATATTATCTGAGCACAGTGGAATGAAACTATAAAAAAGTTACAAAAGAAACCACAAGAAACACAGAAATACATGGAAATTAAACAGCACCCTCCTCAGCAACCATGGGTTGCAGATGCAATTAAACAAAAAATTAAACAATGTCTAGAATTTAATGAAAATTCAAACACAACCTATCGGAATTTATGGGATGCAATGAAAGCAGGTCTCAGGGGGAAATTTATAGCTCTGAACTAACACATTAATGAAACAAAACAGCAACAAATAAATACTCTCATGCAGAACCTAAACTGACTAGAAAAGGAAGAGCAAATGAAATCAAAACCCCAAAGATAGGAAGAAATTATAAAGATTAGAGCAGAAATTAATTCAATTGAGACAAAGAAAGCAACACAGAGAATTGATGAATAAAAAAGCTGGTTCTTTGAAAGATTAAATAACACTGATAAGCCCCTAGCTAGCCTCATTAAAAAGAGGAAAGAAAGAACTCAGGCTCAAGCAATAAGGAATGAAAAGGGCGAAATTACTACGAACCAAGCAGAGATTCAGAGGATCATTAATAGCTACTTTGAGAATCTTTACTCTCACAGAATTGAAGACACAGATGAAGTGGACAGATTCCTAGAAACATACAAATTACCAAAACTAAAACAAGAATATGTAAAATCTCTCAATCCAATAACAGTTGATGAAATATAAAAAGAAATAAAAAGCCTACCGAGAAAGAAAAATCCAGGACCTGATGGATTGACCACTGAATTCTACAAGAAATTCACAAAAGACATAATCCCAATATTTCTCAAACTCTTCAATAAAATTGAAAAGGAAGCAATCCTCCCAAAATCATTCGTAGAAGCAAGTGTTACACTGACACCAAAAGACAGAGACGCAACTAAGAAAAAGAACTACAGGCCAATTTCTCTCATGAACATAGATGCAAAAACCCTCAATAAAATACTCACCAATAAAATATGGCAAATCATTAAAAAGATTATACATGATGACCAGGTAGGATTCATCCCAGGGATGCAAGGATGGCTCAATATACACAAATTTATAAATATAATACACTTTATCAATAGAATTAAACCAAAAATTTCATGATCATCTCAGTTGATGCAGAAAAGGCTTTTGACGAAGTCCAACACTTATTAATGGTCAGAGTCCTACAGAAACTTGGAATAGAGGGCCTCTACCTCAACGTGATAAAGGCCATCTATGACAATCCAACAGCTAACATAATTCTAAGTGGGGAAAAAATGAAGTCTTTTACTGTCAGATCTGGTACAAGGCAAGGATGTCCTCTATCACCACTCCTATTCAATATAGTTCTGGAATCATTAGCTACAGCCATTAGACAAGACAGAGAAATAAAAGGAATAAGAATAGGTAAAGAAGACATTAAATTATCATTATTTGAAGGTGACATGATAATCTATTTGGAAGACCAAAAACACTTCAGCAAGAAGCTAATAGAATCAATACACAAATTCAGTAGGGTAGCAGGATACAAAGCCAACACAAAAAAAGAAATAGCATTCCTCTACACAGATAACAAACACACTGAGAGATAAATTAGAGAAACAATACCTTTTACAACAGCACCAAAAAAAATGAAATACTTGGGAATTAACTGAATAAGTAAAATACTTTTCAATGAAAACTACAGTATTCTGAAAAAAGAGATCCTAGAGGATTTCAGAAAATGGAAAGATATTCCCTGTGCAAGGATAGGAAGAACCAATATTGTGAAGATGGCCATACTCCCTAAATTGTTACGTAGATTTAATGTAATTCCTATCAAAATACCATCAACATACCTCACAGACCTGGAGAAATCATTCCTAAAAATTTTGGAATGAAAAAAGACCGAGAGTTGCAAAGACAATCCTGGGCATCAAAGACAAGGCAGGAGGCATTACAATTCCTGACCTAAAGTTATACTACAAAGGTACAGTGATAAAATCAGTATGGTATTGGCAAAAAGTAGACCTGAGGATAAGAGTAATAGATTAAAACACGCAGAAGTAAATACAAACACACTCAGCCACCTTATCTTCAACAAAGCAGCCAGACATGTTTATTGAAAGAAAGATAGCCTCTTTAACAAATAGTGCTGGAAAAGCTGGCTCTCCACATGTCAAAAATGAAACTTGGCCCAGGTCTATTACCATGCACTAAACTAATGTCAAAATGGATTAAAGATCAAAATATCAAAATAGAAACATTAAATCTTCTGAAAGAAAAAGTAGGAGAAAATCTTGAAGACATCTGGGTAGGCAAAGAATTCATGAACAAAAATAAAAATGCATGTCTAACAGTTGAAAGAATCAACAACTGGGATGTCCTCCAGCTCAAAAGTTTCTGCACCTCAAAAGAAATTACCAACAGAGTGAAAAGATAACCCACAAATTTTCAAAAAGATTTTAACTAATAAGTATTCAGACAAAGGTCTTCTATCTAGAATTGATAAAGACCTAAAAATCACTAGGGTCCCAAAATTTAAAGACCCAATCTAGAAATGGGCATGTGAGATGAACACATAGCTCTCAGAGAAAGAAATTCAACAAGCCTACAAATACATGAAGAAATGCTACACTTCACTAGACATTCATGAAATTATGAATTATTAATTAAAACACTTAGATACCATCTCACCCCAGAAAGAATCACTTTCATAAAGAAAAATCAAGCAACAACAAACGTTGGAGAGGCTGTGGAGAAAAAGGAACCCTTCTCCACTGCTGGTGGGAATGCAGACTCATGCAAACATTATGGAGAGCAGTGTGGAGACTCCTTAAAAAACTAGAACTGGAAATCCCATTCAATCCAGCTATTCTGCTACTGAGAATTTTCCCAGAAGAAATGGAAATATCATACCATAGTGATATCTGTGCACCTATGTTTATAACAGCATAATATGTAATAGTCAAATCTTGGAAACAAGCAAAATGCCCATCATCTGAAGAATGGTTGCAAAAGATGTGGTATTTTTACACAATAGAATATTGCTCAGCTATAAAGAATGATAAAAATAGAAGACTTCATATATAAATGCATGTATCTTCAAGATATACTCATAAATGAAATAAACCAGACCTACATATGTAAGTATCATATAGTCTCCTTAGTGTAAGAACTCAAAAGAAGAAGTAGAAATGTAGAGGCATAAAACAGCTAAATGAAAATCAAGGACTTAAGGGTTAAACAATGAAGTAACTGCAAGCAGAAAAGATAGGAAGCATGGCAGGGGCAAACCCATGCACTTATATACACAGGATGAATTATATAATGGTCCTAGGAACCTCCAAAATGTTTTTGACACTGAAGATAGCAATGTGTAACAGTAAAAATTTGGAATATCTGTCATTCTGGTCTTTTAGATGTGTGCTGCTTCTAATGTAATATCAGTTACTGCTATACTCTCAAGTAAATGGTTGATTTACAAGAAAACAAAAAAGGGTAGTAAATGAGAGTAAAAGACTAGGAAAAATGCCATAGGATTGACCCACTACAATTTTGTATATACTTAGATTCTAAATGTCTGTATAAAAATGTGTAGCGGCTTTTATCACATTCTATGGAGATTTATTAAAATATCAATGGTTGACAGAAAATACCAATTCCAAGTTAAATCTAAGATGCTTGATACTCAGAAAGACAGTGATGTTATGCTCAAGTACCTATGTTATACAGTAATAGTGTCACTATGCTTTTCTTCTGGAGGGTTAAGAATATAAGTTTACAGACCAAAAATTGGAGAAAAAGAAGGTCTACAACGATAGCCAATATTTTGGCCCTAGCCATTCAAGGTCAGTGAGGATGCAGGACATAAGAAAATCTGTGCTGTAATATCCTATAACTCAGTGGTTTCCCAAATTTTCTGTTCAATTATGGGGCTACAGAGAAAAGGGACTGAAGACATATAGTGTGCCAAAGGAGAATACCTAGAGAGAAAACATTCTCTCAGGCTTTCACAGAGAGCAAACTGGTCAAACAATGGTCGTGACTCATCCAGATGGCTGACAGCGACAACAGATCTACAAAGCACTGTACCTGGCTCCAAAGTAAATCCCGAAGGTATTTGACTAGCCTTGGGAGATACAAAAGTTCCATGTTTTGCTATACAGTTCTTAATTAAATTTGCCCTAAAAAAAAATTGCCCTAAATCACCCAGCAGAAAAGTTTAACCACAAGGCATAAAACAGAAAGCTAGATTAGAATGTTGGGCTATAAAAGGCTTAAATCAACAGCTTCCAACAATGCCAGTTTTACCAATAACCCACTGCAATTATCGAACATTGGGTTATGTGTACAACTACTTTCTCTTAGTTCAATAAGAAAAAAGTTTTTCATACCAATAATGATTAGAAAAATTACAACATCTCCAACTTGTGCTCTGTATAACTAATAAGAGGACATTAATATACATTGTATCAAATTTTGGAAATGTACACTAATGTGTTTTGAGACTATCACATTGTTGTTTCTTATTAAAAGTAATAAAAATAAAAAATAAAACAAAACAAACATGGGTCCCCATATATCACTGTGATATGTTTTCAGTTTTTGGAAAAATACTCAGAAGGGGTTAGCTGTGTTGAATGTGACTTCCAATCCTAGATTTTAAAGAGGCTCCCCACTGATTTGCATCATGGCTGTACTAGTATACTTTCCCACCAACAGTGGAAAAGGGTTCTTTCTTCCCCACAACCTCCCCAGCATTTGTTATTAGTTGATTTCTTTTTTTTAGTTGATTTCTTTATGATAGCTATTCTTTCTGAGGTGAGATGGTATCTCTGTATTATTTTAACTTTCATTTCTTGAATGACAAATGCTGTGGAACATTTTTTCTTTCATGTATTTGTCATTTATATGCAATTAGAGGCTATATTTATATGCGAAATAAATCAGACCCACATGTGTAAGCATCATATCATCTCCCCCCTAGTGTAAGAACCTAAAAGAATAAATGAAATCTAAAAAGTACAACAGTATACCAAAATGGAAAGAAATTGAACATAAGGAATAAACTATTGAGATGAGGGAAAGGAAAAAATGAAAAGGGGAAAAAACATACCAGTATATGCACAGGATCGCAGAAATAGTGATGCTAGGAATTCCCATTAGTTTTTCAAAGGTAGTAGTTAATGTTTAAAATAGTTTACTTTGTCCTACTCTATATGCTAATGTCTAATATGAGCAGCTTCATTAAGGACAGCAGTGAGAAATACAACAACCATGGCTGAATACCATTCATTTCATTTTTTAAAATGTGTGTCCTCTCCAATGTTTCATCTATCATTTTTATACTCTTTAAAATAAATTTAAAAAATGAGAAGTAAAAAGTATAAGGACAAAGATTAAAGCTTAGTTAAAGGAACGGTTAATGTTTAATTGCTTGATCAATCTGCCATGCCTATATCTGGTAACCTGAGCAACAAATTTGATGATAACAATATGCAATATAACAGCCATTGTTAATTTTCTATTCTTGTTTTGAAATTCTATAACATTTTTATTATTCTATGTTGCTTTATTTTTGTCTTTATTCTCATCATTTGTCTTTGGCTTTTTCCTCTCAAAAAATTAAAATAAAAATATAAATTAGCAATAAATAAAAAGGGGGGCTGGAGAGATAGCTCAGTGGCACAAGTGCCTGCCTGGCAAGTGCAAGGTCCTGAGTTCAATCCCCAGTTCCGGAAAAAAAGAAAGAAAGAAAGAAAGAAAGAAAGAAAGAAAGAAAGAAAGAAAGGAAGGAAGGAAGGAAGGAAGGAAGGAAGGAAGGAAGGAAGGAAGGAAGGAAGGAAGGAAGGAAGGAAAGAAGAAAGAAAGAAAGAAAGAAAGAAAGAAAGAAAGAAAGAAAGAAAGAAAGAAAGAAAGAAAGAAAGATCAGAAAAGCTCACTCTATTGTTGTTCACTTGTAATAAATAGATCTAATGCCATTGTGTGAAGAACTCAGGTCAGAGTTCCAGACTTTGGGGAAACACACTAGGAGCTATCAGAGAACACAAGGCCAACAGCCTAATTTTGCTTGGGGTGAAGACTGGGGCTGAAGACCAAGGTAGAAAGGCACCCAGCGGGTGATGACATGCGAGTCATGAGCAACAGTACAGCTTCCTCATGTGTCCAGAGAGGAAAGACCTTAGAAAACAGGCTCAATACTGCAATCAGTGGACCAGAAAAGCCTGATCTTTTGGAGTAATATAAGAAGGTTAGGGGGCCAAGTGGGAAATTTGGATACAGATAGAACAAAACCTGGAGAAAACCAGAGTTGAACGAAATCTGCTGGTACCAGGAATACTGCAGGCTTCCACTTAGAAAAGGGGCAGCCAAAATTAAATAAGAGGGTTCCTAAGGGAGTAGATTACACAGGTGGACAGAGACAGAGAGAGAGAGAGAGAATCTTTGAGGAACATAAGCATATGTCATATTAAAAGGCACTGCTGAAGATCAGGTTTTGAGGAACTAAATAAATGCATCTTATCTCCAAGAATATCAGAGTATAACAGTTCGCCCATAAAAGCCCTTCCTACTACCAGACAGCAGGTTTAGGCAAATGGAATAGCTAAACATCAGTCTATTTTCTGTTACTGTAACTAAGAGCCACAGACCAAGCAACATGAACAACAGGGTTTTACTTCACTCCTGACTCTGGAGGCCAAGGAAACCAACCATATGATGTTGTCCTCAGCTGAGCATCTGATGAGGGCCTCTTGCCAGATCAAGACATGGCAGAGGGCAATTATCACACAGCAAGATGCAATGAACGTATCTGAGAGCTTTCAAGCCACTTGGGTGGTAATGGGTCATTGCTTGTCTTGGGTGTTTTGGCTTGGTTTGTCTGTTTAGTTTTGCTGTTTGCTGTTTTGGGTATTGAATTCATGGCCTGCATTCTGAGCTATATTTAAAAACTTCAAATAATGCATCAAAAGTCCATCATACGCCTGCCCTTAGAGACAACCATGATGTGACTATTTCCTCAAGTTTGTTTTCTCTTTAACTATTAAGTAGCTCTGTTCCTTAATCAGAATTTAAAAGTTGATTCCTAAGGATTATATTTTTATTTTAAAAGCATAAAAGATGTTTAGATTCTACTCACAGCAAAACACCCTACATTCTTTACCATAAGTATAAAACTAAAAGCACCCAGAGTAATGGTATAGCTTTGTTGAAAAGGTGGCTGACACATTTCTGTGCCTATTGTTCTGTTTCCACAGCAGCCAGGAGCCTGCTGGTGGCATGAGGGGCCATCCGAATCCCACTGTCCAATTGCCTTGTCTGAGCTCTGGCCCCTGACTCCTCCCTGCTGTCCAGGAAAATTCCCATCATCTCCACTGGGTGTTGGAAGGTTGAGATCTAACTTCATGAGTGAATAGAGGAGGGACATCAGCAGGGACCTTCCCAGGAGTATTATCATTAACACAAGAGAATGTGTAAAGGCTAGAGTTTCAAGTGGAGTGACTAAGTAAAAGGGAAGAATTTGTGGGAGCATAGAGATCATTTCCATGCCAAGAGTCGGACCCATCAAAATTCGAAATCTTACAGAACAATATGGAAAGTCATCTCTAGGCTCAAGTAGGTTTGAGCACAATTCAACTGGTATTAGTTAAGAAGGGTAAAATCATGGCTTAGTTCTGCTATTATTAGTCTTGATTCTACTTTCTCAACCTAAAAAAGCTCTTGGAAAGCCCTAAGGAGCAGAAGAGTCTTTCAGAAGTGAAAAAAAGCAGTTTCTCTGCCACTGACCGTAAGCCCAGTGAGGAGGGTGGGGAATGGAGCCAGGGAGCATTCTCTCTCGGGGGTGGGACCAGTAGCAAGCCTGACCCACACTCAGATCTATGAAAAAATGCAGGAGTCTGTCTCAAAGTGCTCATAAAAATATATTCTAGATAAATCAACCCAGCAAAGAGAAATGGGACAGGAAAAAAGATAAGGCATCTAAAAATTGTAAACTAGCAACTTCAGTAAGAACAAGAAAATCTCTGCAGAAAGGCTCTGACCTAAGGAAGACAGACACCCCCTCTCTTGGGGAACTAAGGCTGGAGCGACTGGATGCAAGGGTGGGCAGAGCACAACTGTGTCTCTGCAGGGGGAGCAGCGCAGACACAGAAGTCAGCCAGGGCACCACAGCAAGGCTGAGAAGAGCAGGAGGACCATGTGAACCAGGAGAGTCCCGCCGTGTGTGACGGCATCGTGGGAAATTGCCTCTCCTTGGGGCTTCTGAAAGGTGAAGCACAACATCTGGGCTGTGCACCTAATGCACCTAATAAGCCCCAAGGTGAGACAGCTATCACTAGCACAACTCACATTTATCTTTCACAAAAGACTTTCACATTTATCACTTGATCCTAGACCAGCCACATGAAGAGTCATTCTCCTATTTTACAAATAAAGAATGGAAAGATGATATCTGTTGCTTAAATGGTTAGGGCTTCTAGAGTTCAATTCTCCTGAAATCAAATACCCTGAGCTGTTCCCCACACTATATCCAGAAGTCACACTCTGTTTACTGTGCAGGTTAAAAGATTCCTTAAAATGTAATTTTTCTTAATCATTTAAGGAAGTTTTGTTGCTTGTTTTAGCTTTTAATATTCATCTGCCTTGCCTGAATCCCAAAATAAAGCCATGGAAAAGATGTGTGGAAACTTAGGCCGAGCACAGAGATCCACAACCTTGGGGTGTCAGGTAAGGGATCACCCAACAGCACCAAACTCAGAGCACAGGGACTTCAGCCACTACCACTGTTGTGGGCCTCACGACTAAAGTTGAAGATCATAGTGGAATAACATTTCCATCATCCAGGGTATGCTCTTCCTCTCAGTGGACACACTAATCATGTCATGCTGGTGAGGTGGAGGGTTGCAGTAGAGAAGAAACGCTAAGAACCTGGTAACTCCAAGGAACACGCTCTGGCAGGATATAGGGCTTACCCAGTTAGATACCATAACCTTACCACATTCTTTCCAGTTAATGCTGCCTTTTCAACACAGATTAAAAAGTAAAATGGACTATCTCAAACTGAAGCAATGCCTTTGTGTGTGGGGAGGATCATGTGATTTTTTTTCTTTAGATTTTACAGAGCCCAAAATAGAATACATCTCTAAGGTTTCCAGTCCACAGAACAAAACAATGTGGTTTCTTCATTTTTAAGTGCCCTGTTTTGAAATGGACAAATCTTAACACTTCATCAAACTAAGAAAAGAAGCAAAAGAAAAGAGTCTGTCTCTTGGGCCTGGGATAATTCTGAAGATTCAGAAGCTGAAGTCAGCTGGAAGGCTGCCAAGCTAAACAGAATCAATTGATTCAGTATTTTTTTATCAAACAAAACAACCACAAATCCTTTTCTTTTTCTATTTTCCTGTCTCAAAGCCTGTGTTTCAAGACAAAATGCCTGTCAAATCCAGTGGTACACAGCAGATTCACAGGTGGAAATTAAAGACCCAGTCTATCAGGTGGCAAGATGAGAGCTTCTAAAAAAATGTGCTCATACATACACATATGTACCCTCCCTGCCCTCCCTTCTTCTCCCTCTGTCTCTCTCTCTCTGTCTTTCTCTTGCTCTCTCTCTCTCTCTCTCTCTCTCTCTCTCTCACACACACACACACACACACACACACACACACACAGTCACTTCATCTACTGAGAAGGACCTACAACTAATATCAAGTATCCACTGCATCACTTATTAAAGTGTGTATTTTTAGAATTACTGACCTTTTTGTGAACTGAACAATAAATCTCTTCACAAACCTGCCAGAAAGCAGCTTTTCTAAAGGCAGTGAGCCACTGTCCCTAGTGTACCTATCAAAGTAAACAATTAAAAATGGCATTTAGTGCAAAATTTTAAAAGCCATTGTAACACAACACTACTGAGATTATTTAAAAACAAAACCACACATACACACAAAACAATGTTGTTCCTTGCCGTTTGTTTTTAAAATAAAAATATTTATTTATTCATTTATCTAGCAGATAAATTGGCTGAATAAATGTAAGGCAATCAAAAGAAACTCACTGGTTCCAGCAGTTCTAGCTCTTGCCAACCTAACTTGGCCATCGGTGGGTACAGGCTGGTCTTTATAACACAGCAAGCATACAAATTGTACTGTGTGGATCCAGCAAGCTGAAACCATGTCCAAAACCTTATAACTAATGGCATGGCTTTGTGCAAACTATCTCACCTCTCTGAGCTTCTACTGGCTTTTGGATTATAATTGTAAAACTAAATGACTAATAGAAGGGTTCCACTCTATGCAGTGATAAAGAAAATTACACATAAGAAGCACATGTAAGAAACTTAGCTTAGATTCCAGATTAGACCAAGTGCTCAACAAGAATCATTATTCACGATTCTCAATACCCAAGATATGTAGCCAGCATAAATGCCCATCAACAGATGAAAGAGTAAAGAAAATGGGGTATATAGACACAATGGCATATTACTCAACTGTAAAGAATGAAATGTCATTTATAGAAAAATGGATGTAACTGAAGATCTTCATGTTAAGTACAATAAGCTAAGCTCAGGAAGACAGATATGGCATATTCTATGTACTATGTGAATCTAAAAAAATGTCATGGGCTGGGAAGACATCCCAGTAGAATAAGCGCTTGCCTGGCAAGTGCAGGGTCCTGAGTTCAGTCCCTAGTACCACCAAAAAAACAAATAAAACAATGTCATGAAAGTACAAAGAAAAGGAATAAAAAGAAGGGAGAAAAGAGTGTAGGGAGGGTAATAGGTATGGGTATAATCAAAACATATACATTGCAACCGAATATTTTAGAAAATTAATAGGCACTAGTGACGTGTTAAAAAGTTCAATATTTTACCACTGCAAGATCTCACAGAGTAACCACAGAATTAATTTTGTAATGCAGGGCACTTTAGAAGCTGAAAGGAGGCACTTAAGTTACAACATAGCAGCAGGTATAGAGGGGTGCCCAGTGTGGAAACCTAGGAGCCAGGAGCAAGGCTCCAGTGCCAAGCTGCATGCAACATCAAATCATGTTGGTAAGGGAGGATGTCTAGCCACCCTTGATGGGAAACAGGAGCAGTGGGGAAAATTGCTTTCAGGAGACAAGAACTTCCACTTTTCTAGTCAGCTGAAGGACCATAACAAAAGCAACTCAGTATCAAGTCTTCTTGAATACATATATTTTTTTTTCAGAATATATATATTCTGCTATGCAGCTCGAACGCATAGTGATCCTCCTGCCTCATTCTCCCCAGCGCTGGGATTACAGGTGTGCACCACCTCGCCTGGTTCCAGGGCTGGCACCGCATGTGGTACTGGGTGGGGATCAAGCTGAGGACTTGCACTTGTCAGGCAGGCATTTACACTGTCATGCTGTCACCCCCAGCCCTGGAGCATTCTAACGCAAAACAAATCAAACTCTTCCTGTATCAGAAAATACCCCCTCCCCCCCCCACCCCCAGCCAGTATGCTTCAATTTGTTAGTTGCCCAAGTAATAGTTCCTGTTCCAGATCCAGTTGCTCTTAGAAACACTTGTTCCCTGTGATACACAGCTGAACACTGTGATGCACGTTGTCTATACTGACCCCCAACTGACAGGCCATTCTGCCTCCTGCTTGCTTATCCATTATAAACCCTAGACCACCAGAGATCAGGGCCTGCTGTTCTGGGAGTGACCCTGATCAGTGCCCATTGACATAAATAAATCTGTCGCCAAATCCAGGAGTCATTTGGTGTCTCTGTTTGCCACTGCATTGCAACATTATTTTACATAAAACTGTGAAATTATAAATTTCTAAAATCTACATTCAACTTAAATCACTTGCTATTTCTTCTACTGGATTACAGGTTCAGAGTAGTGTCCTTAACATCACTTTTATTCTCAAAGTTAAGCTAATGAAAAATTCAGAAAAATGGTAGTGGTTACCCACCCTCAAATAAAAAAGTTAGTGATTTGAAAAATATACCAGCATATTCCAGTCACTAGACAGAGCATGCCTTCTTTCCTGATGTCCTCAACTCAAACACAGAGCTTCCAACAAATTAGTCAACGCATTCTGTAAAACATCTGAAGGTGCAATCTACTGATTATTTTTTTAAAGTCTCATTGTTGTACATATACTAAAAGGAATACTATTCAGCCTCTAGAAAGAGTAAGTGCCTTGGCAGCAACATAGACAGACTGGAGATCGCTCTATTAGGTGAGATACAGACTCTCTGCAGGACAAGTGCCACATGGTCTCACTCACCTACACAGGAAGACTAAAGACGGGAGCCCATGAAAAGCAGCAGTAGAATGTGATTAGGCTAAGGAGGAGGGAAGAGACGGAGTGCAGCCAAGCACCAGGCTGTAGGCCATGGCTGTACCTGAATAAGTTCTGGTATGCTACTGTGTGGTTAGGTAACCACACATAGTGATAACACTTAACAAGTTCACCAAGATAGAAGATTTTGGATTCTTTCAGCATACAAAGCCAAAAGGCAGGGGTAGTGACTCCTGTCTGTACTTCTAGATGCTCAGGAAACCAAATCATGGAGGATTGCAGTTAGAGGCCAGCCTGGGCAACTTCGTAAGACCCTTCTCCAAATAAAAATCTTATTTTTATGGTATTTTACAGCTTATACATCACATACACCTGAGTATATATTTGGATATGTATCTTCTTTAACACTTGCAGCTTCCTGAAATACATAGATCAAAAACTACCTAGTTACAGGCCGGGCGTGGTGGCTCACGCCTGTAATCCCAGCACTTGGGAGGCTGAGGCAGGAGGATTGGTGCGAGTTCGAGACCAGCCTGGGCTACAAAAGTGAGCTCAAGGCCAGCCTCAACTGCACAGTGAGACCCTGTCTCAAAAAAGACAAAAAAAAAAACAAAAAAAAAACTACCTAGTTACATGCAAATTTATGTTTATTAATATTTATATAAATTATTTTACACGAAATAGAGAATTCAATGGCTCAAGAAGGTCAGGAGATTGAAAATATAAACTGGAATGAGGGGCCTGGTGGGATGGTTCAGTGGTCTAAAGCGTCTGCTTGGGAAAGCTTAGGCGGCTTCAGGGACCTCGATTTGATCCCCAGCACCACATGCTGTGCCAGCCCTCCCCTCGGGCGGGCTGAGCCAGCCGTAAAAATGAGTGAATAAACAAACAAAGGTTCTGCAACAAGAAAAAATAAATAAATAAAATAAAAAATTCTTAAAAAAAAAGATAAATAAATAAACTGGAATGAAACATCATTCTGAGACATTAAAGTGATTTACAACTCTTCAAATATGGAGGAGTTGGGATGTAACAGTGAACAGAGTCTTAGCAGACGCCAGACCCTGGATTTGATAACCAGTACCACACACCAAAAGACAAACTTTCAAAAGATCATTAAATGGAAACATACTCAGAGAAAGATAGTTTGGGGCAAAATTAAAATTAGACACATCAGATGAAAAGTGCCTGGATTTAAATAATTGTTCTTCTACATTGGCCAATAGCCACTGATTTTATCTATGAGATTATTTATTTATTTGTTTTTCCTCAGTATGAACTTTATTAAAAATCAATAATTATATAGCATATTAAAAATGGTAGACAAATATTGAAATGTAAAAGATAAGATTAGACAGTGAATTTCAGAGAAGTATTTCTGAAGTTAATACATGGCATGAGATTACTAGTAGATTTCACAGTGTAAAAATTATTTACAAACTTAAATGAATATAACAATAAAAATTGTTGAAAATAAAAATGAAGAAGAAAGAATTTACAGATCAGTCATATAATAGTTCACTCTGTGCCAAAATCAAGAAACTTACATTTATATAATTAGAATTCTCAAAGTAGAAAGGGGTAGGCAATGAATATTTAAAGATTTAAAATTTCTCAATTTAGTTGAAAGTATAGCACCACATTTCCAAGAAAAATGAACCTTTTGCACAAGAAATATGAATAAAATCATACCAAGATACACAAAAATGAAATTGTCCAAAACTAATTACAAAGAAAAAATCATTAAAGCCTATACATAGAAAAAAAATTAGCTATGGAAGAACAAAATTAAATAGCATCTTATTCCACACTAAAGAAAAGTGAGTAAGAAACTAGATTTATTCAAGAGACTGAAAATAAAACCTATCATCATTGACTTGTAAACTTAGCAAACATAGCTTTGAAAACTAAAAGCAAAATATTTTCCAGTTATACAAACTCAAAATAGTCTAATATCTCTAGATATAGCATAAAGAAAATAATAAAGATGATAATCCAGAATGCAAGAGAAGTTGCTGTATGGTCCTGGATAAAAAAATAAAGAGCTCTCAAAATAGTAGTTATGCAGCACTATGGAAAATATAGTTCTATTAGACAAACCCATTTAAAAGGTCATTGAAGACTGAAGCAGTATCAATCTTATGTCAGGTTTGTGTGTGTGTGTGTGTGTGTGTGTGTGTGTGTGTGTGTGTGTAAAAGACAAGGAAGGAGTAATATAAAGTCAATGGAAAATGGAAATACATTCTCTAAAGTTTCTAACACTAGGAGAAAATATCATACCATGTCTTATAAGTAGATTGTAAGATAAAGATACAGCATGAAGCATAAAACAAAGATTGACATTAAACAATATTCAGAAAATTAATTAAATATTAATTAAAAATTAAGTTAAATATTTCAAAACAATATTCCAAAATTAAAACTAAATCATGAGACCAACTTAGAGGCTAGAATGTTGTGTATCATATGTATGAATCTGTAATCAATTCAGAGTACTCACATAGCATTTGAATAGGCTAATATATACAAAAATAACAACTAAGAAAAAGTTTTCATGACTGTAAAGAATTACTAAGAATAAGACATTACAAAAATATTGGAATGGCAAATATAGGACCAGAACTTCTAACAGTTTAGGGATAAGATATCGCACAAAGTTATGGTATGTCTTGGACATGTACAATGTCCATTATGCTTACTAGTGGTCAGCTGTCACTTGTGGGACTGAGCTACTGCTATTTCCTTGATATTCATCCTGTAGACCCAGACAGAATCATGACCCATAGAGTACAGGAGAAGTCCATTTGTAGAATAGGCTGATGGAAATACTTCTGCTGCTGTATGCAAAAGAATCATTGAAAGACTCCTGTTGTATACCTCTTTGTCTCCTGTGTTTGTTTGCCCTATTTGTTGGGTTCTTTTCATGCTCCTTCATGGAGTTGTGGTCATTTTGATCCCTCTCTAGAATATCTTTTAGTAGTCTGTATAGGGCTGACTTTGTCATCATGAAATTCTTTAGTTGTTTTTTGTCATGGAAGTATTTCACCTCTCCATTAAACTTGAAAAAAGAGTTTTTCAGGGCATATCAGTCTGGGTTGGAGTTTGTTTTCATGGATGACTTGAAGCACTCTGTTCCATGCTCTTCTTGACTTGATGGTTTGTAAAGAGAAATCTGCTGTTATTCTAATGGATTTTCCTTTAAATGTGATCCGTTTCTTTTCTCTAGCGGCTTTTAGTATACTGTCGCTGTGCTGAATTTCTGGGATCTTGATTATTATATGTTTCAGTGTCATTTTAATTGGGTTGATGTTATTTGGAGTTCTATATACTTTGGTTACCTGAATATCAGATTGTTTCCCCATATACTGGGACATTTTCTGCTATTACTTCTGCCCATATTCTTTTCGTATCATTTGTACTGACTCCTTCTTTCTCATTGATGCCTATTAGTCTCATGTTGTTCACCTTTGCATCATCTTGCAGATATTGAATTATATTTTCCTTCATCCTAGTTGTTTTTAAGAGATCTTTTCTTACCTCTTCACTAGCTGCAATGGTGTGAAAGTCTATTTTCACTTTCATTCAAATGGTTCTGGAAGCTTGTTGAATCTGATTCATGCATTTATTTCTTTCCTATATTACTCATTCAAGGATTCCATCATTTTTCTATTCTTCTCTATTTCTTATCAGTGTCTTCTTTAGAAGTACTTAGTACTTCTTTCATTAGTTATCATTTCTTTTTTTACTTCAGAAATTATTTCTGATCTGATTTCCTCTATACCTTTCTGCAGTTGTTTTACTTCAGATGCTATTATTTCAGAGATTTCAGGTATATGATTTCCACTTTCTTCTATGCTATTGTCTCCTGCATTTGTTCTGGGTGGACTTGGGGCCTGACAATATATTTTGCTCCTTCTCTTTGTCATTTTGTATAGCCTTGCTTCTGACCTTTGGTGTAGAGCTTTAGTGTAGTTATTCCCTTAGCACCAGGTCCAGATCTACCAAGTTCAAACTCATCCTGGTAGGTGTGGCCTGGGTCTGGCTGCTGTGCTCCCCTTCTTTATTCTGCAGCCCATGGAACTGAACCCACTCTGCCACTCTGACAAGGTGATCTGCTCCTGAAACAGCTGGGTAGGTCTTGCCTCTAGCCTCTCTGCAGGGAGTTTTTCCACAGTCTTCCACATGGGGCCTGTCTGATGGAGGAAGTTCCATTCACATGCAGGGCCTGGGTGCTGGCTGGAATGAGGATCCAGAGGGCCTCAAGCTGCCCCACTCACATGCCAGGTCTAAGCTCTCGCTGTAATGAGGATTCATTAGGCCCGCAGCTGCCCCACTCACATGCCAGGCCTGTGTGCTGGCTCTAATGGGGATCTAGAGGGCCCAGGGTAGTACCACTCACATGCCAGGCCTGGGCTCTGGTTGGGATCTAGAAGGATTTTTTTTTTTACTAGTTCAGGTTGCCTGAAGGGTGGATCTGAAGCAGGTTGTGGAGCTAGGGATGGAACATGGTCCACTGTGCCTGACTGCATTTCGAGCAAGTGGTGCTTTAAACCACTGAGCTATCTAGCAAGCACCCATCGCCCAGATTAATTATTAAAACTGCAAATACTATTGTCACCTTTACAAGTCCTCATGTAAATGACAAGACCAGACATTGGATGATTTAATAAATTCTCCTTGAAGAGAATTATGTTGCCAAGTAAAAAATGAATCAACAACAGAATAACAGGGCACTATGGGGAGATTTTTAAATTCTGCTTGCTTTTTTGAAAGAAAAGCAGAAAATTTTCATTTTCAATGAGAAATGCTAAAAGGATTGACAAAAAGCTTGTAAGAACAATTCCACCTGAGACCGAAAGGAACAATGATGGAGTGGCCACAAGACTTCTCCACTTCCACATTTCCTTATAGCATCTTAATTTTGATCATATCAAGAATAATATGCACACAAATTAAAATAATTAAAAATTTGCTTCTTTTAAAAAATGAAGATCCATACACACTGCCCTTGAACTTGCAAACAGAAATTGGACACAGGGAAATGCAGTGTTTCTGTATCTCTTAAAAGATGATGGCAGGGGAAAGGAAGGAAAGAGATAAAAAAGAATTAAAATCTACTAACTCCCCACAATTAGTTAATCATTATGTACTGCAAATATGCACTAATAAAAACCCTCTAAACTTTATTACAGTTGATGCATGGTGCTTAGTAGTCTAAATGAAGAAAATGGGCCAGAATTAATACAATCCAAATTGAGACAAATAAAGTCATGGACACAATTTGCATCTGATTAACACTATCTCTTTGCCCAGATTTTCAATAAAACAGATTGGAAATATTTGTAAAATATTTTCAGCATTACTGTGTACATAAATTAAATGTGTTAGGTGTCTGACTAATTAGCACTAAGCATTAAAGGACAGTTCAACAAATTTGAATCATGGTTTTAAAATTCCCTAAACTAGTTAGTGACTTATCTTACTTGATATTTCATATTTAGTTGTAGTAGATGCAGTAGGGGTTATTTACATTTATTGTATTTTTTGAGCAGTATATTGGATGGATATTGTGATAGTTTATAAGTCATATGAAAGAATGGCCAGGATTTAAGAAATGTGAATATAAATCATATATGTATGAATAGGATAAATTCTGGAACTCTTTTTTTTTTTAAGATTTATTTATTTATTTATTGTTTCACAACCTTTGCTTGTTTATTCACTCATTTTTTTATGGCCGGCTCAGCCTGCCCTGAGGGCAGGGCTGGAGCAGCATGTGGTGCCCAGGATCGAACCGTGGTCCCTGAAGCCACCCAAGCTTTCCCAAGCAGGCGCTTTAGACCACTGAGCCATTCTGCCAGGCCCCTTTTTTTTTTTTTAAAGATTTATTTATTTATTTATTGTTTCACAACTTTTGCTTGGAACTCTTTCTATGATTATCGATGAAATCATAAATACCAACTAGTTTCTCGATATGATAACAGCCTGCTTTAAATATGTGTCTCCTTTTCAGAAGGTTCTGTGTGATGTGGCCAGCTAGACCTGCAGCTCCTTCCTCTTCAATCTTGCCATGTAAAACTTGCCTGCTCGGTGACTGTCCTATGGAGATTCACAAAGAGTTCAGATCCTAGAAACAAATCACAACATTGCAGAAGCTCTAGCTCTTAAGAGACCAGGAAAGTTCTTACACAAATTCAATGGCTCTCTTTATCTTCTCTATTCCCTAAAGCATAAGCAAAAATTCATTTCTTTGTGACAGAGCTATATTACTCAGTTCTGCATTACCACAACTAAATACCTGAAGCAATAAATTTGTAAGTAAAAAGGTTTACTTTTGCATTTCTGGAGGTTCCAATCTAAGACTGAGTTACCCCTATTACTTTGTACCTCTGGCGATGACATCAGATGGTAGTGGCAGGGTATGTATTGCAGAACAAACCACCAACACTGTGAGTCAGGAAAGAGATACTAAAAGGTCCCATGGTCCTCTGCAAAGATACAACCTCAGTGACCTAAGGACCTGTTAAAAATCCACAGCAGCACTGAATTCCACCACTGTGCAGAGCAAACCTTTGGCACATGGACAAGGAAGGAGGGACCAGGCATCCCAAATACATCAGGGGCTGCCACAGAGGGGTACCAATGGAGAGCAGTGGATGCTGAAGGGCTGGGCCTATTTATTGGACCACATCCTGCTGATTCTAGCAGCCTGCAAGCCCTCACTGGGTCAGATAGGTGAAAGACAGGCCCCTTTAATTTCCCTAATACTCTTCCCATCACGGTAAAACACAAAATACTACAATATTCATATTTAAGAATTCATTTTAGGGTTCTGTCCAGGTAAGCAGATTGTATTTCGAAAAGGGACTTCCCTTAGCATCTTGGTTTCCTTCTCTAATCGCCTCTTCCCTCTCCCCTATACTCCCTGCATCCACTCATATACTTCTTTCTCTCTGTACTCCTCTGACCTCATTCCAAAGACCTTGAAGAAAACAATATTCCTTGTGCCCGGAATTTTGATACTATCCTCAACTTTGGGCTGAGACACTTCTCTTCATAGCCATCTGCCACCCAAGCTGTTTGCATGCTTCTCTAAATTCTCATTTCTAAAATGAGGGCGGGATCAAGGCTGCATGCTGCCAGCTTCCTCTGAATTCACACGTTTGAGTTTCCCTGCCCTAGGATTTTCTGTGCTGGCTTCAAGTCACCTCACTTCCTTCTCCCAGGCCCTTGACTCTCTCAGAGTCATCACCCTGTCTCAGAGCATTGCTGTGCCTCAGTAGGCCACCAAGACAAGGTCTACATCCTGCTTCTTCTATAGAAATCACTCCTGAAAACCAGAGCCATATCAAACCATATGAGAAAAATTGATACGTGAATGAAAAGAAATCCAAGGGAATACATTTTCATGTTTTATTTATTTAGAAAGAGGGCTAAAGTTGTATACTGAAAGACCTTATTAAATTTTTGCCAGTAAAGCATTTGATGGGGAAAAAGTTAAGCTATCTACAAATAGAGAAAAATTAAAAATAAAGTGAGCCATGACTGAAGAGTGTCTCACTTTGTTTTTAACTGTTCTCTGTTTGTAGACAGCTTGACTTTTAAACTGGCCCATGGCTGGAGTCCACTGTCATAAGCCAAAGTTTGTAGAAGTCTTGTAATTACATGCAAAATTGCTTTTGTGCTAATTTTCCTGGAAAGACATTACACAGATTTCATAAACTTCTCAGAGGGAATCTCTGACCCAAATAAGGTTAAGATATTAAAGAGTCAGTGCCTAAATTATTAAAAAATAGTTTCTCTGCATTTGATAACATCATCTAATATTTAGTCTATTTAAGTATAAATGTTAAAAATTTAAAGGGTTTCCTCACTAGTGGGAATTAATCATAGGTCCAGGTAAAGTTTTCAGGCACTACACAAACTACTTCATGTATGACTGAGAAAACTTAAAAGTATTTTTAAGCTCTTTTGAAGTACAATTGACAAATAAATTGCAAATAGTATAACAAATTTTTTTCATATTTGCATACAATGTAAAATAATCACCCTATCATGCTAATTAACACATTCATTAACTCAAATAACCATTTCCTACTTTTCTTGTTAACAGTGACAATGCTTAAAATATGTATCAAATTTCAGATATACCATACAGTATTGTTAACTATGGTCATATTGCTATATAGATCTCTGGAATTATTCATCCTCCATAACTGAACTTCATACACTTTTATCAATTGTCTTCATACTTTGTCGTTTCCTATCCCATTTTAATCTCTGCTTCTTTGAGCTTCACTGTTTTATTTTTTTGAAGGGTTTAATATTTTTATTGTTTAAATTTAACAATGGTTATATTACGTATTTTCATCATCAGATCAGTTTAGATTAATACATATAGGTATATAAGTTTGATCAAACAATTAAACATTAACACTTTTAAATCAATATTACTTTGAGCTTAACTGTTTTAAATACCACCTTACCACCCAGATGTGAGCTTTTCCTTATTTGTTTTTCTGTGTCTAGCTTGTTTAAGTTAGTATAATATTTGCAAACTTCATCCATGTAGTAATAAATGAAAGAATTTCTTCTTAAGGATAAAAAACTCACATATATATTTTCTTCATGCATTCATCCATCAATAAGGCATTTAGAAGGTTTATATATCTTGGCTATTATAAGTAATGCTGTGTGTGTGTGTGTGTGTGTGTGTGTGTATGTGTGTGTGTGTTAAAAGGGAACATATATGATATGAGGCTGAGTTGTAAGATCTCTTCCAAAAAAATCTAATAATAGATGTAAAGAGTTCTCTTTTTTATTTTAGTGAAAAAAGATTGAAGAGATGGAAAGGCCCATTTGCACAGGGGTGCAATGTCACTAGAGGAGGAAATAGAGACACAATGCACATGTCCACTCTTGCTATATCACTCAGCTTCACTTTATCCTCTCCTTTCTTGTAGAAAGAAAACTGGGCTTTGGCCTCCTGGGCTCAAAATCTGAATATTCCACTGTTTCCTTAGGTCTTGTGAATGGGATAGGGTTTGTTATGTGCTCAGCAGAAGGAAATTTGGAGAAGTTAGTTAACTGTAAAAGAAAAAACCTAAGTTTTAAGCGCCATTTGAAGGCACAAGTTACAATGCCCCACTTGCTTTAGTCCTGTCCTCAGTCTTGAGGTCACATCATCTGGTTATCTGTCTAATATTGTTCTGGGGTGTAGATTCCATGAAAAGTAGCTGAAGAACAAGGAAAACAAAGCTGGATGTGTGAGCCTCAATAGGTATCATTAAAAGTGATGAAATCAAATACAAAAGAAAGTCAAAACCAGGCATGGTGACACACACCTGTAATCCCAGCACTCAGGAGGCTGAGGCAGGAGGATTGTTGCAAGTTCGAGACCAGCCTGGGCTACAAAAGTGAGCTCAAGGCCAGCCTGAACTGCATAGTGAGACCCTGTCTCAAAAAGACCAAAAAAAAAAAAAAAAAGAGTCAAAATTAGGAGATATCTCTACCTGTTGGAATGGCCAGAACACCAGCTTGAATGGCTTTTGGCTTCGAGGCAATGAGGCATCAGACCCCTCTTTCATCGCTTTAGAGTCAACACATAGGTGACTTCTTGATACTGACAGTCCCCTCACTTTGTCTCAGAACCAACCATAGCATATATTTTTGAGCAATAATGCCTCTTATGAGCCAATGAAACATGGCTTTGCTAGTTACATGACCATAAGCAAAACATAAAGTAGTTTGGTAAATATTTTACATTTACAGCATTCTTTGCCTGTTTCTGTAATCTTTATTTGTACAGGTTTACAGTACATGTTTACCTTCATCATGAGGAATTGGTGCATGTACATAACACATCTTGATGTATTCTTTCTTATTTTCAATGTATTTATTACAAGGTCTGCAGGCTCTCACTACACAGATCAGACTATGGTGATACTGTTTTTCAGCCTCCCAAGCACTGGGATTACAGGTGTGTGCCACCATGCCTAGTCTCAATCACCATCTCAGCGTGTCCTCAGGATAGGACCAGCATGGCCAGCCAGGTATCAAACTCCCAGCCCCTGTTTCTGCCTAAGCAGGTGCTTTAATTGACTGAGATATCTGGCCAACCCTTTTGTATATGATTCTTTGAGTGACTATTATAAATAATCTAATAAAATATGTGTCCTGTGTTAAATTGTTTCTCCTTACAAAACCCTAAAACACAACTTTGTAAGTGAAATTCAAGCCAACACTGATTAAGAGAGAAAAAGCCGGAGCTGGGGAGATAGCTCCGAGGCACAAGTGCCTGCTGGGCAAGTGCAAGGTCATGAGTTTGAACCCCGGTCCCACAAAAAAAAGAGAGAGAGAGAGAGAGAAAAAAATCAGTCACCACATCCTTGTAAAGGGAACAGTACAAAAGGAAAAGATAATAACCTAAAAACTATGCAACAAATACTAATGAACCTAACTATATAAAACAAATATTAGTTGGCATGAAAAATCAATTAAGCACTCACACCCCACTGTGACAAATAGAGCAACTAGACAAAAAAACCAGTAAACCAGTAATGAAATATAAGAAATGAACCAAACTTTTGAAGACATGGAATCAGTAGATGTCTACAGAGTATTCATCCCACAACACTAGCATGCACATTCTTTTCAGCTGCACAAAGGACATTCTCCAAAATATACCACATAGTAGCACATAAAACACGCTTAAATAAATGCAGGGGAATGAAATTATTCCCTGCATAGTATAAGACCACACTGCAATGAAATTAAAAATAAACCACAAGAACTTCATAAACACATGGAAATTAAATAGTACCCTCCTGAAGAATCAATGGGTGACAAGTGAAATTAAATAAGAAATGATACAGTTTCTACCATTAAATGATGACAATATAACATATTGGAACTTATCAGATATCATGAAAGCAGCCTTAAGAGGGAAACTTATAGCAGTGAATACCCATACCAGGAAAACAGAGCAAGAAAAACATAATACTTTAATGGTGATCCTCAATCTTCTAGAGAAAGAAGAGTAGGCTAAGCCAAAAGCTTGCATGAGGGATAAAACTATAAAGGTCAGAGCATAAATTAATGCAATGGTGGAAAAAATACAAATAAGGAGTTGAAGAATTGGTTCTTTGAGATTAAATAAAATCAGTGAACCCTTATCTATCTTATCAAAGAAAAGGAAAGAAAGGACTCAAACTCATGCAATTAGAAATGAAAAGTATGAAACCACAAGAAGCTGCAGAAATCCAGAAGTTCATCTATGCTCACTTTGAAAAATTTTATTCTAATAAGGTGGGAAATGGACAGATTCCTAGATACATACAAATTACCAAAGCAGAGTTGAGACAATATAAAAATCCTAAATAAAGCAACATCAATCAGTGAAATTGAAGATATAATGAAAAACCACCAACAAAGAAAATACCAGACCCTGACAGATTCACTGCTAAATTCTGCAAGAAATTTAGAGAAAACATAACACCACTACTTGTCAAATTCTTCAAAAACTAGAAAGGGAAGCAGTGGTCTCAAATTCATTCCTGGAAGCAAGCATTACCCTGATGCCAAAACTGGAGATCGATCTAACTAAGAAAGTGAATTATAAGCTGGGCGTGGTGGCGCACGCCTGTAATCCCAGCACTCGGGAGGCTGAGACAGGAGGATCAGTGTGAGTTCGAGACCAGCCTGGGCTACAAAAGTGAGCTCAAGGCCAGCCTGAACTGCATAGTGAGACCCTGTGTCAAAAAGCAAAAAAAAAAAAAAAAAAAAAAAAAAAAAAAAAAAAAAAAAAAAAAAAAAAAGTGAATTATAGACCAATCTCCCTAATAAGCTTATATACAAAAATCCTTAGTAAGATACTTGCAAACAAAATGCAGCAAATCATCAAGAAGTTTATACTTCATTACCAGGTAGTATTCATCCCAGAGATGCAGGGATGGTTCAACATACATAGATCAATAAATTTAATATACCATAAAAACAGAGACAAGGGTAAAAGTCATATCATCATCTCAACAGAGGCAGAAAAAGCTTTTTTACAAAGTCCAGCATTCATTCATGATAAAAACCCTACACAAAGTTGAAATAGATAGTTTTTATCTCCATCTATGATCAAAATGTCATCTATAAAAAGCCATCTGTGACAGATCAATAAGCAACATCATACTAAATGGACAAAAAATGAAAATTTTTCTCTTTAAAATCAGGAACAAGACAAAGATGCCCACTGGAAACTTTAGCCTGAGCAATTAGACTACAAAAAGCAATAAAAGGAATAAGGATAGGAAAGGATAAAGTTACATTATTTTAATTTTTTGTTTTTATTTTTTAAATTTTTTATTAATTTTTAATTTTTTATTCATTTTAATGAGAAAAAAGACAAAATAGCAATGAAACAGTTTCAAAACAGGTTAATAGGACAGTTACAATAATTGATACACTGTATATTGTTGTTTTTGTAGTAGTTATTCAGAGGACAAGATGCAGACATGATATCTTATCTAAATAATATTCGTACAAACTTTTCCTCTCATTGAACTAAAAGAAAGTAGTTGTATATCTAGCCTAACATATATATAGATAGATAGATAGATAGATAGATAGATATAGATATAGATATAGATATAGATAGATATATAGATATCCTTTACATCTCTTTTTTGTACTGTTTGTCAGAGATGGGTGTTCCATTTCTGTTAGAGAAGCTATAATTGGAGAAGTCTGTAAAAGGACCTTTTCTTAGTTGATGCAGTCCAAATATTGTGGGTGTTTCAATTCAGCGAAATAACCCAATATAGTCCAATAGTCCATAGTAGTAGTGACCTACCAGCACAAACAGCAATTGTCTGAAGTTAAACATGTGGAACACTTCACAAATTTGCATATCATCCTTGCCCAGGAGCCATGATAATCTTCTCTGTATCACTCCAATTTTAGTATATGTGCTGCTGAAGTGAGCACTACATTATTATTATTTGCATATGACATACTTTACATGGAAGACTGCCAAAACTCCACTAAAAGACTTCTAGATTTAATAAACAAATGCAGTAGCATAAATGAATAAAAAGCCAACACTAACCATCAATAGCCTTTTTGTATATGAATAACAAATTCACTGAGCAAGAAATTCGAGAAACAATATCTTTCACAATAGCATCCTCCCCCAAAAAAATTTAGGAATCAATCCAGTAAGACTGTGAAAGACCTCTACATTGAAAACTGTAATATTCTGAAGAGGGAGATTGAAGAGGATACCAGAAAATCAAAAGATGTTCCTGTTCTTGAGTAAGAAAAACCTGTATGGTGAAAATCTCCATATAATTGTTACACAGATTTAATACAATTCCAATCAGAAGTCCAACAGCACACGTCACAGAATTAGAGAAAACACCCTAAAACACATTTTAGCCAAAAGAGACCTTGTCTCAGTTATTCTTCTTTCATTTCTAGGACAAAATACCTGACACCAACATTAAGGAAGAAAAGGTTTATTTAGCACACAGTTAGTGGAAGTTTCAATCTACACTCAGCTGGATTCAAGGCAGGATGGTGTGTGCAGGAGGGCAGCTGTTCACAGCAGTGGAAAGCAGCAAAGAGCAACAGGAGGAACAGCTGCTGTGGCAGTTAGCAAGTCTCTTTCCCCTTTCATATTTGTATGCAAATTATCTAACCCACAGCAGGTGTGGCACTTACCCCCACAATCCCAGCATTGGATCAAGAATTAATCCCAAACTCTAGAAACTGTCCCATGACTCCATGAGGCTTTGGAGAGACAACTAAACACAAGCCATAACAGATCTAGAATAGCAAAGGCAATTCTGAACAACAAAGGCAAGGCCAGGGGCATCACAATCTCTGTCTTGGAATTATACTAGAAAGCTATCGTAATGAAAGCAATGTGATACTGACAGGAAAAATAAACCCACAGAGCAATGAAGCAGATCAGAAGATGCAGCAACAACTCTAGCAATACTTGGTCAACTTATCTTTCACAAAGGTGTCAAACAGCCACTGGAAGAAGGCTACCCTATTAATAAATGGTACTGGAAAAAGTGGTTCTGCACATGCCAAAGATTTAAATTGGACCCATATCTTTCACCATTCACTAAACTAAATTTGAAACGGATCAAAGATCTAAATATTAAAAAAAGAAAAAATAAATAAATATTAAAAAAAGAAACAATCAGTTGCAAAATAGAGTAGGTAAAAACTCGCGAAGACATCGGTGTAGGCAAACATTTCATGAATAAAGCTGTGATTGCACAGGAACTGTAACGAAGAATGAGCAACTGGGATCTCGCCTTACTAGAAAGCTTTTGTACAGCAAGAAAATCTATCAGAGTGAAAAGACAACTTCCCCATAATGTGGAGAAAAAATATTTGCCAGCTATTTCTCAAAGGACTGATATTGAGAACATATAAAGAACTCAAAAATATTCATAAGCTTTCTAATTTGATATAGCCCCACTTGTTGATTCTTGGTGTTATTTCAGAAGCAATCAAGGTTCTGTTCAGCAAGTTCTTGCCTAAGCCTATGTCCTCAAGATGTTACCTACTATATTGTCTGGTAGATTTTTTTCTATTTTAAAATTTAGATCTTTGGTCCTTTTTATTTAATTTTAGCACAAGTGCAAGATATGAATCTATATTTGGTCTTCTGCATATCCATAGCCAGTTTTCCCAGGGCCAGTTCTTAAAGAGGTTTTCTTCCAAAGAATTCTCTTAAAATGTAATGTTCTCTATTCTTTTAAAATTGTCTATGAAAATCAATAATTAGTGTATAATGTGCCAAAATACAGATCTTTTTATATCCAATATATTTAGATGATGGGGGGCTTCTTAACTCTGGAGAAAATTTTTGACAGATATGGGGGTTTCAATTGCTATTTCTTTAGTAATCTTTCTGTCATGTTGTTTCTCTTTTCCTTCTGTGATTCCCGTGATTCATATATTGGTTCACTTGGAAGTGTTTCATAAGTCCTACAGGACTGGCTTTTCTTTTTCTTTTTTTCTCAGAGAGGAAAATTTCAAATGACCTGTCTTCAATCTTATTCTTCCTCTGGTTGACTGAATCTGCTGTTGACACTCTGCATTTCATTTTTAACTATTCATTGCATTCTTTTTAGCTCAAGAACTTTTTGGTTGTGATTTTTATCTCTGTTGAAATCACTTTCTTTGCACATTGTTTTCATGAGTGCATTGCATTGTTGATGTTCTCCTGCAGCTCATGGAGTTTTAAAACACTTATAGTCAAACTTTGATTGCTAGTATTCTGCTAGATAAGCAAACATTTCTAAGAAATTTAACTTAATAGATGAAGTCCTAAAGTACAAGAATACCACATGATCATAACTGGATCTTCTTTGTCTCTGTCTTTCTCCCCTCTCCCCCTATTACTTTGATATACAAGTGCTTTGGATTATGAGTAGAATGAATTATTATCACAAAGTTTTAGATTATTTATTGATCTACGTCTCTTTAGATTTGATCACCGAAATAAATTGTCTTTCGGGGGCATCCTGTGTCCCCGATTGTGGTTCTCTCAGCCCTGTGTTAGTATCTATACTGAAAGAAGTTGCACCTTTCATACTTTACAGTGTGGCTTCAGTGGGGAGAAGATTTCATTTGCAAATGGCTATGAAAGGGATAACTGGGCAGGATGTGCAGTGGTGGTGAGCCAGGGGTTTACAGCGGAACTAGGGCTGAAGACATGGGTGTCCAGGAGTGCTGGGGTTTGGAAGAATATGATGGCTTCAGTTATGAGGGAGACAAAGGCAGCTTTGATTCTAGGTGTGGCCTTTAAGTAGCTTTGTCAGTTGAGCTTTTGTTGGCAAAGACTGTTATGTTCACTCGTTGCAAAAGCTACAATTATATCCAAGCAATAATCAGGGAAGAGGCTGAGCAAGGAGGATAGCTACGAGTTCAAGGCCAGCCTGCACTACATACTGAGTTCAAGACCAGCCTGTATTACATGGCAAGTCACCCAAAAATTCAATGATCCATGGTGTTGAAAATTTCTGGGTTCTGGGAAAAGAGGTGAGGCCCTAAAAAAGAGTTAGGGTGAGTGTTAGCATACTGAGAGGATGAGAAAACAAGATGATTGTAAATTCTAGGTCAGCCTTCATGATTTAACAAACGCTGCCCCAAATTTTTAAGAAGTAGTTCAGTATGAAGGCCCTGGGTTTAATCCTCAGTATTGTAAAACAAAAACAAACCAATAAAAACTGCTGGAGTCATCAAGCTCTCCTTGCCCCCAGTGGGAGTGCAGTTGTAGTCCTGTGGATTCCTTTTGGCAGTGAACTGTTGTAGCCTTTAAGAAGCAAGGTCAAAGGCCAGCCAAATGGCTTAGCAGATTAAAGTATCTGTGTAGGCAGATGCAGGGATGGGGGTTTGATCCCCTGTGCCCATGCTGACCCTGCCTCTGGGGTGTGCTGAGACAGTGATTGAGACTGGGCATTGTGGAGTGCACCTGTAATCCCAGCACTTGGGAGGAAGAAAACAGAGGATCACTATCAGTCTGACTTACATAGTTAGACTGTAAACCCTATAATAAATACATAAAATCTCAAAAAAAGAAGCAAGTTCCTTTCTATCAAGGTATATAAACAGGAGTGTGTCATCTTAAACTCTAGTTCACCCTAGACTGCCCATTCTCTCTTACATCAGAGTTACAGAAAATAGCTGCTCAACATTCTGAGAACATGGCTAGCCACCAAAGATAACTTTTCAACAGCCAAGGACTTTCAGTCTCCATGCAACCACTGTCCCCTCCTTCAGTAACCCTACCCAACAGTCCTTCAGGCCTTCCTTGTTACAGTACCCAAACAATGGATTGTGAACCTTCACACCATCCAGTAGGGAGAAGGTCAGCTGCTTCTCATGAGTTAGGAAATTAAAAGGCTACATCTCTGTGAACTTGCTCCTTCACAATGTATTGGTACATTTCTGCAGAAGTGAAACAGCTTTGCCTTGTTGAAATTTCTTGTTGTCTGAGTGCTTTACTATGCGTACCAACAAACAGTCTAGGAAGTATTCTGGACAGCCTAGGGAATGAGATAACACAGATAAAATTCTTCCAATATTTGTTCTATATTCTCATACTCAAATTGCATGCCCCCTGAGCTAGGGTACATCTTTCTGTATATTCTGATGGTTTTCATAAAGCTGTTTTCATCTGTGGGTAGTAAATCATTGTTTTCATAAGGGAGGAGGGTTTCGTGGGCTCACCATCCTGCTGACACCTCATCTACAAAGATATTTCTTTTTTTTTTTTTAAGATTTATTTTATTTTCTTGTTTCCAAACTTCTGTTTATTAATTTCTTTTTATGGCTGGCTCAGCCTGCCCTGAGGGCAGGGCTGGAGCAGCATGTGGTGCCGGGGATCGAACCAAGGTCCCTGAAGCCACCCAAACGTTCCCAAGCAGGGGCTTTAGACCACTGAGCCATCCGGCCGGGCCCTACAAAGATATTTCTTAAAGCAACTCTTCTTATACTTCTCCTATGATATAAATCACTTGAGATACTTGCATTTTTTAATCAATTGCTAACTGTATATATTTAAGTAGGACAATTGATAATTTAGTACATATATATAATGTTAAGTCAAGGTGTTGGCATTTTAGGGATGTAACTATTTTATTTTACTGATTGATCGATTGATTGATTGATTGATTGATTGATTTTTAGGCCTTTGAAACAGTCTCACCATATAGATCAGGCAGACCTGGAGTGCTCTACGTAGCTCAGTCTGGCCCCAAACTTGTTGGCAGTCCTCTAGCCTCAGACTTCCAAGTGCTGAAATTACAGACGTACACTACCACACCTAGCCTGGATGCTAGTATTTTAAAAAGAAGGATTCCTATTTCCCACTTCAGAAATGATGAGAATTTAGAAGGGATGAACCTAGGGATATTCTTTAAGAAGGGACTCAGATTAGTGTTATTAATTAAAAATTTCCCTTAATAGAAATAGTTGTTACTAATTGATGACTTTGCCATACAAAAACAAATGGGCTAAAAATGGTAAAACATGAAACTTATGTCCTAACTATAATGTTATTAATCACTTAAAGTTGAATTTCTGTCTTTGATAAGTTTTGAGAAATACAAATAATTGATAAATTACAATAGTTAAAATATTTTTACCTTTAAAAAAATACAGTAAATATTAAAGTTACTTTTGCTTTTCATTTGCATCCACATACAAAGATTTTTCTATTGGAACAATTTTCCCAAAACATGCATTAGAATATGTTTACTGAATGCATTTGTGAAAAGTGAACTTTAGTGCAGGAATTTGTAGAGTGGGGAGCTAAGGCAATATTCCCCCTCCGCTCATTTGGTGCTCCAAGGCCAACCCCCTCACAATTTGTCATAAGGCCCACTACCTAAAAGGAAAACTAAGCACAACAGAGACCCCAGGAGATTCCTGAAATTCAAAACCAAGATTGTAAAAATAGTGATGTCAGGCACAGTTGCCACTCTGAAGGAGCTATCCTGATCTAGATACTTAGTTTTCCTGTACATGTATACTGGTATACTGTGTGTGTGTGTGTGTGTGTGTGTGTAGGAAAACTAAGGTGTTTGCATACCCTTCCCATGTTAAATATTTTATTCCATGCTGGTCATAGGGTTTCTGTTGTAACTACTCTACTCTGCCTGGTAGTCTGATGGCAGCAATAGCTGATATGCAATTTAAAGAGCATGGTTCCAATAAAACTTTATTTACAGAAGTGATCTGCTAGCCAGATTTCAACACAGGCTGTAGTTTGTTACATTAAATAATTCACAGGTACTTTTAATCTTTCATATTTTTGTCACATGTGCTTTACTAAAAATGTTGTGGGCAGAAATAGTAAAAAAAAAAAAAATTAGGTATACTAAAAAGATAAGAAAATTTAAGAACATTCCAAAGAATAAGCTGAGAGAAATTAATGTAGTTAGAGGTAGAAGGGCAGTGTCACTCAAATAGAAAGTGATTCATCAATAAAGGTCAAGTTCCACAAATAAAGTTTGAAGTCTTTTAAAGCATGTCCAGTAACAGTGACAATAGTACACTACAATATAGTCCTCTCCAATGTAAAGTCACCTTTGTTTGTTAACTTGGTTTTAACAGTGGATGTGTTAGTGACTTGGTGCTGAAATCTAAAATGTCTAGCCAAACAATTAATTCATGGTCACTTTTTAAATTAAAAGTACAAACAAGCACAGAGAAAGAACATTACTATCTTCTAAAATTCTGCCCAACAACTAGACAACTTCACAAAATGGCTAGAAGAGCTAATGTACCAGGATTCTTCTGCACCATGAAGGATTAGCTCCTCATCCATTCGCTCACTGCCTAAGTGTTCGCCTTAAGAGGACCGCACTTCTCACAGTGCGACAGCCTACCAACATGGGAGTGACATAGGCCAAGCACTTTGAGCCTTCTGGAGTTCACCTTGCTGAATCCTCCCCTTGGTCCTAGAAGGCAGGCATGGCTATCTACGCACTTGCCAGAAATGAGGAACCTTGGCCACAAGAGGTGAAGAACTTTGCTCATAGTCAAGCAGCTAATCAGTATCAGAATGACAGAATTCTCTATCATCCACACTCTGAATCCTTAGCACTTTTCCTAGCGAAAAATAGGTCCATATGTGCTCTGCAACCAGTATTCTGCCACTCAGCTTTCATTGCAACAAATATGAACCTGAAAAAGCATAAATGTCCTTGTGAAACATGAAGGGGCATGTGCAATGCCATAATAATCAACAGTTTGCTGAGTAACTTCATTTTTATTTAAAAAAAATTTTTAGTAGTGCACGTTTGTACTACATGGTGATAACATTCATCATGGGAAGATGGTACCTGGCCATAACATACCTTAGAAATGTTGTTTATACCCTGTGCATCGGCCCATAGCTTGGTTTCTTAAGACCACAATTAAACCATTAACATATCTGAACAGTCAATGGTCCAAACATTCTTTAGGGCACAAATACTTTGTAAATATGACAAAAGCCACAGATATTTTCCCCCAAAGAAATGCAAATAAGGATGATGAGGTAGCTCTGAGTATAGCCTACTCCAATCTCAGATCGGGCCAGGAGCAAAGCAGATGGACAGTCCTTGCTCCCGCCTACTAAGATTTGAGTTCACAGCAAAACCAACCTCCTTGAACTGCTCAGAGACAGAACTGAGCACAGCAGCTGTACTGGTGCCAGTGCTTTCCAAACTACAACAGCGAGTCTCCAATAAGTAATTTTTACCTAGTGTCCAATCTGCCTGAAAGGTTTCCTAGTACTGTATTACAGTTTAAAATTACCTGCCTAATCTCTCCTCTCTCTTCTTACTTAGATTCCTGACCTACATTATAATCTAAAGGTTCTCATCCCTAATTTCTCCTTACTCTCCATTGTCTTCCACAGATGCCTGCCTAGACACTGAACTTGCTCCATCTTTTTTCTCTTTTTAAGTTGGTATATATCTGCAATACATAATAATGACATTCACTTGGGGAAACATATCTATCTATCTATCTATCTATCTATCTATCTATGATATCGCTTTTTATTCCCACTCTGCCCTTCCTGGCTCCTCCCCCTTCCTTCTTTTCCTGCCCTCTGCCTCATTTCTATAACACCTAAGCTTGGTAATTTCATCTTAACATCTATTCATTGTAGTATAGTACCTAAACTGATGCTCACAGGTATATATGACATTATGCATCCTTTTTAGGTGGTTAGCTGACCCTCAGCATCGTTTGTGAATTCTCTAGGGGTGTAGGGATGTCAAGAACCTCAATACATGGCACAATTAAATGCAGATGAAAACTACTAAGTCAACATTGGCATCATTACAATATCAGGGAAAAAAAGAATTTGGCCAGCGATTTTTAAAAGCTATGCATAATATAAATCTGAAATAATTATACTCAAATGCTAGTTCAATTATAATCATTTGTTAATTTAACAAAAATTAAGTGGAAAACAGTGGAGTCAAACAATTATCATACATTAAAAAACATTTTTGGACTTCAAAAATGATTTTCTCGGAAAAGTCCATAACCTGTACATTAAAGCCTCAGCACAACTGTTGCCTGCTTGGGCTTACTAAGAAAGGTCGCACAAGTCATTTACCCTCCTAGGCTCAATCTGCCACATCTCAGGTATGCAGGATTGGGCTAGGTGATTTTCCAGGAACTCCCAATTCAAGATTTCATAAAATGCCTGGTTTTCTCTGTGGCATAATTAATAGTGTTGGGGAGGTAAAATTAATTCTGAGGTAAATATGGCAATATCAATAATATTATTTGAAATGAGACTGAGGATAATATTAAACTGATTTGAAATCCCCAAGATCTGGTCTCTACCCAAACCATGCTTCAGCAACTCTTCTGTGCCTGGTACCTCCCAAGCATCCTCCTACACACAGTTCTATTGTGTTTGCTTGGAAAGCAGTTCTTACAGCTTTTCAAATGGCTGGCTTCTTCTCTCAGTCTTGGTCCAAATGTCACTTCTACCAGAAGACCCTATGTGACAGTCCTGTCCAAAAACACCACCTAACCTCAAAACTCTTTAACAAAATATCCTGTTATATTTTCTTATCAGCAGTTATCACTTAGTCATTGGCCTTTTCCCATTAGGGGAAATTCTATGGCACAGTTTATATGTCTGGGTTATCTTTGTACCTCCTAGCATGAAGCCTGGCATATAGGAAGAATTCAGACATTTAATAATGAAGAAAAGGAAAAAAAACACATGCAAAAATACACATTTTAACTTTTAGAAAAGTAAAGGGAGCTATAAAACTTATCTTCCGTTCCACTTTTACAGGTTATACAGAAGCAGAACATGAAATTGCTTTTGTGTTGTCTACAGGCAATAATTGCCCAAATGGGAGACAGGAGTAGCAAGTTTAGCTTTGGAGTGATTCTGAGAGTGGTCAATACATTGTTTGGTTATCAGTACCAAGACCATTTCCTAACTGAGCTAACAGGCTTAAATTAATCAGCTTTTAGTATTTGGAAACAGGCTTGTATGAAAAGAATTCTACTGATTTCCAAAGAACTCTACACATGCCTGCTAATAAAGTCATCAAATAGCTCTTTGAAATTTTAATTATTATGGAATAGTTATGTTAAATATGAGTCATAAAAGTTTAAAGAAACTTTTTAACAGAGTATTCCATAATTATCTTTAGTATTGTGTGCTTGCTTTGGTAGCACATGCCATAAAATCCAAGGGATCGACAAATATAAAGTCATTCTCATAATAAAACAATGATATAAATGCATTTTTTATGATAAAATTAGAAATTGGTTAATGTGAAGGAAGCACAAAGGTTATAGGTTTTGGAGTTTCCTGGATCCAGGTTCTACCACTTACTAACTATGGTTTGCAGCAATTTATATAGTTTTTTTTTAGGCCTTACTCTTGTATAAGTTACTGTATGGCAATGTATACAATTATAAATTACCAGGTGATATTTTGAAATGTATATACAATGTACAATGCTTAGGATAAACATACCTGTGTTTGTGAACATTTATCATTTCTTTGTGAAAACATTAAAATTCCTTCTAGTTCTTTTTGAAAAATACTATATTTTTTATGGTTACTATACTGTGTAGCAGAACACAAAAGATATTTATCCTAAGCTATATTAGCCACTTGACAACCCCTGCCTTATTGGCTCCCTTGGATAACCAGTATTCTGATTCAACTTCAATGAGACCAACTTTTTTAGACTCCACGTATGAGTGAAATCATGTGGCATTTTTCTTTCTGTATCTATTTTATTTCATTTACAGTGACTTCTAATTGTACCCATATTATCGCAAATGACAAGATGTGGAGGACTGCCTGAGCAGCTCTCTTTGAAAGAAAAGCGACTGTCTCCATTTTGACTGAGCCTGATCCTATTCCCTTGTACTGAAATGTACAGAGCTGGCTAGGACTTCTCATTATCCTCTCAGTTGGCCTTAAGCAGTGTGTATTGGTCTAGCCGAGGTGCTTTTGGTAATTTTTGAAGATAGCATGCGTGTTTCCCTGACAACAGGACGAAGAGCCAGAGCTCCACGGTGTCAGCTGGGATCGAGCCTCAGGATAGAGGCTGTGACTTCCTAGGGCTTGAAAGATTACACATCAGAACTGAAGCACCAGATCCCCAAAATCTCATTATCCTTTCAATTGGCCTTATTGGTCTAGCCGAGATGCTGGTGATAATTTTTGAAGATGGCAAGTGTGTTTCCCTGATAACAGGACGAAGAGCCAATGCTCCATGGTGTCAGCTGGAATCGAGCCTCAAGATAGAGGCTATGACTTCCTGGGCTTAAAAAAATTACACATCAGAGCTGAAGTGCCAGACCCCCAAAATATTAGATATCGCAATAGCATAATGCAAATTACTTCTTTTGCATATCTCTAAATATGGCGGAGGTGAACGCAGGCCTCCTACCTAGCCCAGCTCATAGTGCTTACCTTCTTCCCACAGTCCCCTTGAATGCCTACCACCTTCCCACAACTCCCTTCATTCTGACCTTCTTCCCACAATTCCCTTTCCAAGCCACTCCCCCTTCTCCAATGAATAAAACCCGAGTGCAGCCCTGGGTCTCTCTCCTGGTTCCGGAAAGCCATCTTCATGGCGGGACTTAGGGCCCCTTGGCTTTGCACTGGGAGTGGTAGATTGGAATTAACTTGGTGGAATCCAATAATGTGGTTTTAGGATTGTAAGTTTAGACTTCTTAGGCCGAGAGGAGAACCAAGAAGGGACTCTGATAACAAGACTTCACTCTTCATGGCTGAACAGCAGCCAACTGTGTACTGTGTAAATGTCACATTTTCTTCATCCATTTATCAGCTGGTGGTCAATTCGATTGTTTCTCCTGTAAGTAGTGCCAAAATAACCATGGCTTCAGTATACTGAATAGACTCAATTCGTTTCTTTTGGGTTGATTGGAACTTGTTCTGTTATTACTTGTTTGAGTTCATTATATATATTCTAGATTCTAATCTTTTGTCATATGTTTAATTAACCAATTTTTTTCTGTTCTTCATTTTTTCTACTCAGTGTGTTACTGTTTCCTTTGCTAAGTAGAACTGTTTAGTATTTATTTATTTATTTATTTATTTATTTATTTATTTATTTATTTATATTATGGTTGGCTCAGCCTGCCCTGGGGTGGGGCTGGTGCAGCATGTGGTGCCGGGATCAAACTGATCTCTGTAGTTGCCTACACTTGCCTAAGCAAGGCGATTTAGACTGCTGAGCCATCTCACCAGCCTAGAAGTGTTCAGTTTAAAGGAGTACTGTTGACTTCTTTCTTTCTGTCTTATGTTTGTCTTGTTTTTGTTTTACTTTACTTTTGTTCCTTATGCTTTTGGGGACACAACAAAAATAGCCTTATCTATCCCAATGTGTATGGGGCAGCTGAAGTTGAAAACCAACCACACATGCCAAGCTAAAATAAGGCAAGCCCTGAGAAGACAGGGCACCTGAGGCAAGCCAGGTGAATGAGTTGTTCCAGCCCCAAGAACATGTGGTGCCCAAGGTGAGCCAGGTGAATAAGTTGTTAGGCAGAGGGGTTTCCCCTGACCTCACCCTGCTGAGTGTATAAATAAACACACTACAGTCATTGGCCAAGTTCTTCCCTCCACCAAAAGAGAGAACTCCACCTGACCTCAGCTTTCTGCATTTTCACTCTTGCCTTCATTTCACCACAGTCCTTCCCCTGGGACTTTTCAAGAACTACACATGACATGATATTTTGACACCTGAACAAAGACCTAGGATTTGGGGAAAAATATATAGAAGGTGAGAGAACACCTCTAGCTGCTCACACAAAAAGGAAAGAGGTATAGTGAGATCAACAGTATTGATCCCATCATCAGGTGTAAAGTATAGAGCAAACAGGTTCTCATCAACAACAGCTGTATTGCCGGGCATGGTGGCTCACGCCTGTAATCCCAGCACTCGGGAGGCTGAGGCAGGAGGATCGGTGCGAGTTCGAGACCAGCCTGGGCTACAAAAGTGAGCTCAAGGCTAGCCTGAACTGCATAGTGAGACCCTGTCTCAAAAAGACAAAAAAAAAAAGGATAAAAAAAAAAAAAAACAACCAACAGCTGTATGTAGAAACGCTTGTTGTATTATCACAAGTGAAAGTTCACATGTAAAGACCTATCAACTGACAGAACTTCTCACCTTCATAGAAGAGTCCCTGCTTTCTGGAACAAGGTGCTATGAACCCTGAGTTATGGAGATGTGTTGTGTAACAACTGCTTGCCTGACAGGGGTCTGAGTGTGTTCCCATGGTTACCTTTTCTTTGTGGACCTTGATCAGAGAGTGTCTTGGTGATCAGATTCCTGTCGAGATGATCACAGAGGATGGGGCTCACAATGCTATCTTAAAACTAAGCCCCAAGCAGAAGAAGGATAGAGGAGAACAGCTTTATAGAATAGAGCCATCCTTTCTTTCTCCCTTGAAATTGGCACTAAAAGAAGTCAAGTATGGGTGAAAGGATCCCTGGAGGGCTTTCAATATGTATACCCTGTTGTTGAAGCCCAAGATTCCAATAATCTGGGACAAGTTATACATCCTCATGAAGCTGCAGCCTTTAAGACTCTTTAAAGAACTAAATCAAGCAACCAATAAATATAGGCCCACATCCTCCTTTACTTTAGGTTTTATGAAGCTCATAGGAGAACAGGTTTTGGCCCCTAATGTTGGAACAGAAATAGATAAAGCATGCTTAAATCCAGGGGATTATTTATTGGGGAAGGGAAACTTTTTTGAGTTGTGCACAGATCAGGCTACTTGCACTCTGCTTACAATGTGGCCATTACAAAAGACATGACATTTGGAGAAGGTATACCCTATGGTCTCCACTCACCAATGGAGTCTGATGAGTCTTTTCAGGACTGTGTGGCATGCTTGTAGGAGGCTAACGGAAGGATTATCAACAATATAGAAACAGGCAAGCTAACTGTTCAATGATTAGCCTTTGAAATTGCAAGTAAGTAGTGTAAAGAAGCTTTACAAGCCCATGAAAAATGAGTTACATTGACAGAGATTATTCAAATTTGTGGAGACTTTGGCCCCTCATATGTATAAAGGCTGCCTTGGTAGCAACTGTCACTCAGGCTGGGGCCAGGAAGATAGCTTAGCTACATAAGTGCCTGCCTGGCAAGCACAAGGTCCTGAGTTCAATCCCTGGTACTGTGAAAAGAAAAAGAAAGAGAGAGAGAGAGAGAGAGAGAGAGAGAGAGAGAGAGAGAGAGAGAGAGAGAGAGAGAGAGAGAGAGAGAGAGAGAGAGAGAGAGAGAAAGAAAGAAAGAAAGAAAGAAAGAAATAGAAGGTGTCACTTAAGTTATTCATCCAGGTTACTTATCTCAGCTGCAGAGGTGGGAGGCATTTTGCTCAAAATTGTTTTGCTGTGCCTGTAGGGGCAACACAGCCACTGTCTGGCCTTTCAATAAAACCTTCTAGTATCCGTTCAATGTGTAGGCAGGAGTATCATTGGGATAGTAAGTGTAAATCCAAGACTGATGTGGTAGGCTGACCCATTCTGGGAAACCTCCAGCAGGGTCTGCACCAGCCCTGCCAAACAGTAGGGCATTTTCTCTAATTCCACTCACCCACCTAACCCTCTACCACCAAACACATTTCTGACCTCTAGTGAACAGCAAAAGACAGAAGACCACTGGTCCTGAGTTCCTCTCCCAGATTCAAAATTAAAGTGGAACCCCAACCTATTCCTACTGGGGTTTTGTTAGAGGCTACAGCTGCCTTGGACAAAGTGAATCTGGCTCTCTCTAATATTCAAATTTCCAGAGTTGACCCATCTTTGCCAATGTTTTTAGTTATTTTCTCAACTCAGCATATGCCCACTGGGGCCCTTTGGCAGTCTCAGGGCCTTTTACAATGGTTATAGATGCACATAACCCACATATAAAGCCATTCCTCCTGTTATGATGATGTGGCAGGGCTGATCACACGTGCGAGGACACATGCTGTTCAGCTGTTTGGTCATGAGGTACAAAGTATCATTGTTCCCTTTTCTTCTGCTCATCAACAGTGGCCATGGCAATTTGCATCCTCTTGGCTATCCATACTGGCTAAATTCCTAGCTGCTATTGTCATTATTGTCCAGACAAATTAATTCAATTTGCTTCCCTCACACCCTTTGTCTTCCCTTCAAAAGCTAGCTCGGTTTTATAGTGGGAGGTGTCTGCTTTCACCAATGGATCTTCTTTGGGCAGGGGAGGTTATGTAATGGCCTCCTCTTCCCAAATGTAGGATGCTTGAAAGACTGGATTGCAGGCTCTTAAATGGGCCTTGCAAGATCATTCCATCTTTCCCAGTAACTTCATTTCAGGTAGCACTTGCAGTGTGATGCACCACATTCATACTGGCAAAGAAGATCTTTTTCACTTATTTCACACTCTTCAATTTGCCATTCAGTCTCACCATTTCTTGTGTTTTATTGGTTGTTTACAATCTCATTTCTAATTGCTGATGCCTGTCACTGAGGGAAATGCCCCATAGACAAGCTGCTGGCTAATATCACTGGTACTCCCCCAGAACCTGTGCAATGATCTTCTGCTTCCCATGTCATCTTCCATCAGAATACTTCCCCCTTGTTGTTTCACAAATTGTTAAAGGTTTCTCATCTTCCCTCACTCCATGTGGGAATCAGTCCCTAAGAGTTATACTCTAGTCATCTCTGACAAATGGATGTCACTTACATCCCTGAGTTTGGCTCTACACTGGGTCCACATTTCAATGGATTCTTCCTCAGGATTTATTTTTGCTTCCACCCTCACTGGTTAAGAGGCTAAACACGTCATTGCCCATTACCTGGATGCTTTTGGTACCCTTGGCCACCCTCAGGCACTTAATATTTGCAACAGCCTGGCTGATATTAGTACTGCCTTCCAAATGTTTTGTAAAACCTTTCACAGTTACCTTATTACAGGAATTCCTTATAACACTCAAGGTCAAGGAATTGTTAAATATGCTCACCACAGGCTCAAAATTCAATGACAAAAACAAAAAGGGGAACCTTTCTCTACAAAACTGACACTTCATAATACACTCACTTGGCATTGTATATTACTAAGGTTTTAATCCTACTAGGGTTGGGGCAGCAGAAAGACAATTGAATCAGATAAAGGAAAAGAAATTATCAAGGGTCCTTTGGAAAGATCCTTATAGTGTACAATGGAAGGGATCCAACCTGGTACTCATGTGAGACCAAGGTATGCTGGTGTCTTTTCAGAGAATGCTGAATGGCCTACCTGGGTGCAAGTGTATGATGTCCACCTGTACCATGGACCCAGATCCACAGAAGGAGTTGATTCCATCTTTGAAGAAGCTGATGCTGAGTTCTGTGACAGTGATATCTCAGGGGCCATACTCCAGCCAGTAGACAAGGATGGGGCTAGACTCGACCTGGTGTTCATTAGAAAAATTGACTAAAGATGTCTAGGACATGATAGTCAAAAAATGAAATTGAAAGTCTGAGTAGGTAACAAAATGTATGGAGATTGTTATGGTTTGCATCTAGTTGTCCCCCCAAAGCCTCATGTAGTCATGGGGTAGGGATTTCTAGAGTTTGAGATTAACCCATGATTTACTGGACAACTGGCCTCATATGTCTCATATATAAATAGGCTATTAAGTTTTGAGAGATAAGTCAATACAATACCAATACCATAAACCAAGGCATAACTCCTCATAGACTCATGAATCCCATAAGTTCTCACTCCCCTAAGAGAAACGTAAATGTTCCCAGTTTCTGACCAAAATATGTCCCTCCCTTGTGGACCTGTACTTTATTTCTTTGAACACATACTTCTAAAATTCTGCCTGTGGGCCCGGCGGGATGGCTCAGTGGTCTAAAGTGCCTGCTTAGGAAAGCTTGGGCGGCTTCAGGGACCGCGGTTCGATCCCCGGCACCACATGCTGTGCCAGCCCTGCCCTCAGGGTGGGCTGAGCTGGCCATAAAGATGAGTGAATAAACAAATAAGGGTTCTGAAACAAGAATAAATAAATAAATAAATAAATAAATAAATAAATAAATAAATAAAATTTAAAAATTCTTTAAAAAAATAAGGGTTATTGGGCCGGCGGGATGGCTCAGTGGTCTAAAGCGCCTGCTTAGGAAAGCTTAGGCAACCGCAGGGACCACAGTTCAATCCCCGGCACCACATGCTGTGCCAGCCCTACCCCCAGGGCTGGCTGAGCCGGCCATTAAGATAAATTTAAAAAGCCGGGCGTGGTGGCTCATGCCTATAATCCCAGCACCAGGGAGGCTGAGGCAGGAGGATTGGTGCGAGTTGGAGACCAGCCTGGGCTACAAAAGTGAGCTCAAGGCCAGCCTCAATTGCATAGCGAGACCCTGTCTCAAAAAGACAAAAAAAAGATAAATTAAAAAAATAAAAATAAATTTAAAAAATAATAATAAAATAAAATAAAATTCTTCCTGATAAGCCCCTTGACACCTATTACTGAGATGTCCTGAAAATTCCTTCTTTGTGCTGGAAGCCAGTAAACCTTCAGCCTATCTCATGGGTGGGGTGAGTCAAAGTGTCCCATGTAGCACTTGGGACCTCCTCAGAACTCTTAGGTGACACTTTCACAGTGAACAGCTACCATGTTGTACAAACTGTATAAAACACATATTTTCATACAAACATTGGTGAATTGAGAGAACAGATCTGTAATCACTGAAGAAAAAGGGATGAGAGGGGTCAGACCCTCGCTGCCGTGCATTTCTGAGCAGAGGAACAGCCATGACCATGCAGCAAAGTGATCACATTCAGGCATCTTAAAAACAGCGGGACTGCAAACCAGCAGCTGCCTGGAAAGTCACTTGGAAATTGTGGAGCAGAGTTCCAAAAGGGAGGAGGTCATGTGGAAAATGAGCTTCACAAATTTGCATGTGGTTCTTCTTGACTGTGTTGAATATCAAAAGCTGTGTGAAAGGCAGAGAATGTTGTAAATCTCAACAAAAATGGAATAGGAAAGGGAACTTCTGAGCATCTGTATTCACACAGCGATGGAAAATATTTAGCTTTTTACTGGTTACTAAAAAGGTGAAATTTGTTCAATCTACTCTACCCTAACTACCAAATCTTCAAAGCAAGCCTGGATTCACAAGTTAAACTGGATGCTAAAACAGCACACAACAGAAATTAGAAGATGAAAATCTAGACATTCAATAATGCAACATTCACAGTATCTGTTATCTATTCAAAGAGCTCTAGAAACACCAAGCATCAGGAAAATATTTGCCAATTAAATAAGATAGAGGGTTAGTAAGATAGCTCAGCGGACTAAGCACATGCCTAGGCAAGTGCAGCGACCAGGGCTCAATCCCCGGCACCACATGCTGCACTGGCCCTGCCTCAGGACGCACTGAGTCTGGGCGTGGTGACACATGCCTGCACTCCTAGCACTAGGGACACTGACAGCAGGAGGATCACTGTGAGTCCAATTGTGTAGTGAGACACTGTACCATATATGTTTGAAAAATAAAATAATAATTAAGTAAGCAAGATAAAAGCTAGTAAATAGAAATTCAGGTGTGACAGCACACACTTGCTGTCTCAGCACTCAGGAGACCTAGTGCCTGAGATCACACTGAGCTGGAGGCCAGTCTGGGATACTCAGTGAGACCCTGTCTCAAAACACGAACAAAGAAACATCAATAAGTAGAAACAAATAAATAGAAAAAAAAATAGTTTTGACTGAGACAAAACATCTGACACCCCAAGTGAAAGGAAGAACAGTTTATTTTACTCATAGTTCATAGAAGTTTCAACCTGTTATAGTCTGGGTCTAGATGTTGCCCCCAAAAGCCCACATGCAGGCATGGGAGCACTTCTAGAAATGGCGATTACTTCATGATCTGATGCTGGGATTATGGGTGTAAGTGCTGCACCCTCCCTGGGGTGCCCAGCCTAAATGCAATGTAAGGGAGGGAAAGGGGCTTGCTCTCAACCCTGCTCCTCCCTTTTGCTCTTGCGCTTTGCTGTTTTCCACTCCCATGAACTGCTGCCCTCTGCCATGTGCCACTCTGCCCTGGAGCCAGTCAAGTATGGACTGAAACCTTGACAAACTGTGAGCTAAGAAGTCTTTCATTCCTTAAGTTTGTGTGTCAGATATTTTTGTCCCATCAATGACAGTAAAGTAACCTAGACACAATCTGTAATTGGCTGGTTCCAAGGGAGGGTACCATGGCAGAAAGAGGAGAAAGAGCTCATTTTGGGCAGAAGGTAACAAAGTAAGCAAACAAGGAGTAACAAATGACAAAACACTATCTGTTCCTTTATAGTTTATCCAGGTTACCCTCCCTTGGGGCAGAGAGCACGAAGACCCTTAATCCTAGTATTGCACCCTGAGTCAATCCCAGCATGGAATCCTTGATCTAAGCAGAATTATGCCAAACCAATCAGTGGACTAATTTAGAAATCACATACTCTACAGTCAGCCACCTCTGAAACAACCCCAACTGTGACAGCATGAGGCTGAGGGACATCAAGACATAAGTAATATATGGTATAAGTAAGCTTTAAGGTTTAAGGAAAAATAAAAATATAATGAGCAAAGGAAGAGATAAAGAATCTAATGGAATTTATAGAAATGGAAAAACATGAGTGAAATGAAATTTTCATTAGAACTGACAGCAGATTAGATACTTCTGAAGAAGGAAATCAAAGAATGGTGAACTGATATCATCTGTAGGAAAATGGATGCACCTAGAATCCATAATCCGAAGCCAAATAAAACGCAGAAGGTTAAGTATCTTACAGCTTCTCTTTTATAAGAAGCCCAAAGTATGAAGGAAGAGCAAAATGAGAGAAAGGTGACAGGAAAGAGGACACAGACTTCCTGTAGAAGGAAAGGAGACCTGAGTAAGAAGGGGCCAGGACAGAGGAAGGAGAGAGGGAGGGAGCGAGGCACAAAGTGTGATTCACGCACGTGTCACATTCCATGTTAAATGCATTCATTATGCATCACAGACAAATTTTAAAAGTTATTGAGGGGGCTGGGGAGATAGTTCCATGGCACAGGTGCCTATCTGGCAAGTGCAAGGTCATAAGTTCAAACCCTGGTCCCACAAAGAAAAAAAAAAAGTCACTGAATTTGAAAACCTAACAATTGCAGTTATCAAAATTGAAACATGTCAGCCCCACCCCCAAGGCATGCTGAGATAGCCATTGAGACCGGGCCGTGCTGCACACCTGTAATCCTAGCACTTTCAGGAGGCTGAAAACAGGAGCATCCCTAGGAGTCTGATCTGTGCAGTGAGACCCTGAAGAACCAGTACTAAATACATTAAAAAAATTAATTAAAAGATATAAAAAGACAAAATAATTAACAGAGCCTTAGGGTATATAGGATAATACCAGGAAGACTAATAGAACACAGCAGTTGAGCACTAACCAGTAATTGGTTTTGGGGGGCAGGGTGGGGGGCATGCTCAGCCCATCCTGGGGGCAGGACTAGCACAGCATGTGGTCCCTGTACACTTGCCTAAGCAGGTGCTTTAGACTGCTGAGCTATCTCACCAGCCTAACATTAATTGTTTTTAAAAGAATAAAATGTTTCCAAACATGAAGAAAACAATAAAATCTCAGATCAAATAATTTTAGTAAACCACAAGTCCCAGAGTTCTGAGGCAGAAAAACTACAAGTTCCAGCCTAGCTTGGCCAATTTAGTGACTTAGCAAGATGCTACCTTGTCTTAGTTACTTTTTCCTCTTTGCTGGGACAAATACTTGACACCCAAAATGAAGGAAGGAAAGTTTATTTAGCTCACAGTTACTGGAGGTTTGAGTCCATACTCAGATGGCTCCAAGGCAGAGAGGCACATGGCAGAGAGCAGCAGTTCATGGCAGCAGAACAGCAACAGTATGGTGACAGAGACAATGAAACAACCAGGGAAACAGAGCAACATCTTGAGTCTGTCTCTCTGTCTCTCTTTATATTACATTCAGGCTCTCTGCTTGAGCCTATCTGCCTTAGGCCACACCCATAATTCCAGAAGTACTCAGAGCCATAATCCCCTCAGTACTAAAATGCATGATCCCAGTGGATCATGAGTCAAGTCTCAAACTGTAGAAGTCCCCGCCCCAGGATTGCATCAGGCTTTGGGGGGACAACTAGACCTAAACCATAACATACCTCTAAAAGCGAACAAAAATCAACAACTACAACACAAGGATCAGGATATAACTCAGTGCAAAAGCTCTATGTTAAGCTCCAGTTCTGGAAAATGAGAGAAAGTTATTCAAGTGGAAAAAATACAAGATGGAAAAACGTACACAGTCATTCCTCATTTAATGGCTGAGTTAGGGTCCACTGGCTGTATCTTTTAATTTATTTAAAGAATAAAAAAATAGCAAAAGAGAAAAGTAAACATTGGAAAATATACAGAAACTCAATAAACAAAATCATAGGAATTCAACAATGGCTGTTAAATTGCATATTGTTTTTAAATTAGTTGTTAGGATTGCCAGATGTGGGCCCAGGAATATAGCTCAGTAGGATGAGTACTTGTCTGGCAAGTACAGGGTCCTGGGGTCCTGAGTTCAATCCCCAGTACCGAAAAAAAAAAAAAGAAAAGAAAAAAGATTACCAGATGCAAAATTGGTTTTAAAAAGTTATAAAAATTAAAAGCAAGAAAAACATTTAAGCATTAACTGCTCCTTTGAATAGACCAGCATAAATCAGCACTACATTTACAGAAGCTATCCTGTATACTTACATAAATATATATAAATATATCTTCTTTTCTCCTTCCCCTCATCACAGTTTTCCTTCCCTTTGAACAGTTTCTTTCCCTTTTACAGTGTACCTTTCAGATCCTATTTACTCTTTCACATTCTTACATCAACAATATAATATGATGTTTATACATGGGGGGGTCTGATATTTCACTTCTGAGTATGGTCTCTAATTGCATCTATTTACCTATAATAGCCTCATGTTTTTCTTTTTTATAGCTGAGTAATACTCTTCCAGTGGATAAAAATATCACTCTTTTTTATCCATTTTTCAATTGATAGGCATCTGAGTTGTTCTAAGATTTAGCTATGGCAAATTTCACTGCTGTAATGTAGAGATCACAAACTAGCATCTTAAAGAAGCGAAGAACAATAAACAAAGTTTAGGGTGAGTTGTAATCTGTTACTTAGGGATCTCTGAAGACTAGGATCTAAAAAAGGTGTAACAGCTTAATCCTGATTGGTATCTCTACCCTTACTTAAGACACTGGTCACCCCCTCTCCTCCATGTAAATCTTCTATTGTGTGACCTAAATAAAAAGGAAATGCTTCTAGAGTTCTGGTCTCATTTCGAGAGAGACAGATCTCAGTGAGTCCTTTGAGCTACCTTCATCGGGTCTTCTCATCATTTCTTTCGCACTGACACAGAACATTACAACACTGTAAACCTGAGTTCACATATATCACTGTGGTATGATGTTTTTGGTTCTTCTGGAAAAATACCTATGAAGGGAGTGGATGGGTTGAGTGAGATCTCCAATCCTAGCTTTCTATTAGGTCTTAGAATTTGGGGGGCCTGACTTTTTAAAACTCTGTATATGTTCTAGATATAAGTCCTTTGTCTGAGGAATAGTTGGCTAATTTTTTTCCCCCAAATTGTGCATTTTCTTTAAGTGGATTGGCCGCTAGATGAGAAATTGTATATAGTATATTTCAATATTCAGAACAAACAAATAGTGTAAGGAAACTCCAAATCTGATAACTGTGCTTTCATGTGCATAACTCTTACTGTACCAATGTCATGTGTAGCAGAACATAAAGCTACAGTACTATACACTATAATCAGCAAAAATTATAGCACTGTACTGGACAAGAAGCCACCACAAGACCACAATGCTGCTCATATTCCTGTGTCATAAGTGCAAACGTGGGTCAACAGTCCAAATAGTCATTAAACAGTAGGCTATCAAATGAGTAATGTCTGTAGCACTATTTCCAGCATATGGCAGATGCAGATGCAAAAAATACAACATGGTAACTGGCAAAGGTAAATGACAGCAGTATGTGTTAAGAGTAAATTATAATGAGTGAGCAGTTAAGATATTATTGCAGCTAGAAGAACGGGCTAAACTATATATACTAGAGGAACCACTACATTTACAATTAGGCTCTCAGAGATAAAATAGAATACAACTCAATCCAAAGGAGAAAAAAAGGAAAAAAAATTTAAGACCAAACAATTGATATAAATGGAAGAACAGCAAAATGTATACTTAAGCCCAACCATATTTATGAGTATATTAAAGATAAAACAGCAGAAATTGTTCAACTGACCCCTGTGGTAATGCACACCTGTTGTCCCAACACCCAGGAGGCTGAGGCAGAAGGACTGCCACCAGTTGAAGGCCAACCTCATTTGCATGGTGAGTTTATGGTCAGCACAAACTGTGTCATCTAGGAAAAGTTCATATTTTTTTATTTTTTTTAAAGTTCATATTTTTAAAAATTAATTTTATTGGTACTTTCTGATATACACTAATGATAACATTCATCATAGGGAATATGTATCTGTACATAATCGGTCTTGATTCCTCTTTTTTCCTAGTTACTCGCCCCTCCCTTCAACTTCTGTTTACCTTTTTGGTTTCTCACACAGGAAAAATGATGTGATATTTAAAAATGTCTAATTTATTTCACTTTAAAAAATGGTCTCAAGGTGCATCCACTTACCCAGAAATGTCTCAAGTTTATTCTTCTTTCATGTAAATATAAAAAAGGGTTGAAAATATAAAAATGGCAAAATGTATATTAAACAAAGATTTAATATATTATACATAATCTACTTTATGCCAAAAATTTAACATCATACAGGATATACCAATTTCCTGATGATGCAAGTTACTGAAAATGACCCAAGAAGAACAAAAAATCAGAGTAAAATTTTATCAATTTTTTTAAACACCAAAGAGAAAATCTCAAGCTCAGATCTTTGTACTGATAAATTCTATCAGTATTTTAAAAGATAAGTAATATCAACCTTAAACTCTTTCAGAAAGTAAACGAGTGTGGAACATATCTTAAATCTTTTTGTATGTTTTCCATTATACTGATTAAAAAAAAGTTTAGGAAAAGAAAAACTGAAAACCAGTATCCCTCACAAACAAAAACACATAACTCTTTGATAGCAAATTAAATCCAAACACATATGTGCATATAAACTTACTTCTCTTGATCCAGTGGCATGTATTCAAGGAATGACACGTATAGTTTTGACAACTGAAGTGCAAATATATAATTGCGGATATTAACAAAACTGGAGAAAACCCATTTGGTCATATGAAAAGGTACAGCAATATAATTTGACAACATTTAACAATTCACGATTGAGACATTCAACCAACTTTGTGAAAAGGAAATTTCTTTAAACTAATAAAAGGCATTTATGAGAAACTGATAATTACCATCATATTGAATGGTTAAAAATAAGCTTTTCATTCACAATAAAAGCTAAGGCAACAATGTTAACTTTAACAACGTTTTAAAAAATTTATTTAGTAAAGGGTCCCTAGGGTCTACAGGGCCTCACTACATAGATCGGACTTGTAGTCATTCTCCTCTTCCCAGCCAGCCTCCCAAGCGCTGGGATTACAGGTGTGCACCCCCACACCCAGTCTCAATCTGCTTCTTAGTGCACCCAGGGGCAGGGCCAGCACAATTTCTAACCAATGTTTTTCTGTTACTGTAGTAAAATAAGTTAAAATAAGGGAAGAAAAATAAAATATAGACACTTCACAAATGTCTCAGTTATTCTTCTCTTGTTTCTGGTACAAAATACCCAACACCCAGCATGAAGGAAGGAAATGTTTATTTAGCTTACAGCTAGTGGAGGCTTCAGGCTATACTCAGCTGGCTCCAAGGCACAGTTGGTACATGGCAGAGGGCAACCTTTCACGGCAGTGGGAAGAGCAAGAGCAAAAGGAGAAGCAGCAGCTCAGGCAGCTAGCAGCCTCTCTCCCCTCCTTATATAGAGTACCTGCCCCAGGGCACTCACACCCAAAATCCCAGTACTGGATTAATCACAAGCCCCAAAAGTCACACCTTGACTGCAGGAGGCTTGGGGGGACACCTAGACACAAGCCCTCATAACAGATAAAAGTAACACTGTCTTCATTTATAGACAGCATCTTGTACAAAAGATGCTAAGGAATCAACCCACCTGGAAGCTGCTGAAACTAATGTGGGCATTTTGTGAGGGATTAGGATATTAAATAAAAATTGTATTATGCTTCTACATGCTAACAATTAGAAAATAGAACTTAAAATACCATTCACACAGAGTCAACACTATGCAATAGTTAGAAATACATGCAATAAGTATTTAAGATTTGTATATTAAAAATATAAGAATATTCCATGTTCCTGGGTTAAAAATTTAACGCTGTTGCTAGTTAGCCCTACGGTTATATGAAGAATCACTGCCATCCTAAGCAAACTCCAAGCTAGTTTTTGAGAAACAGAAACAAACCGGTTGATTTTAAAGGTTTTATGAAAGGCAAGATGTACACCAGCGAGTTTTGGAAAGGAAGAACAAAGAGAATTCACAGTATCACACTTTAAGACTTACTATAAAAATGCAGTTATCAAGTTATTGTGATATTGGTCCAAAATTAAGCATACAGACTGGTAAGCCAAAAGATGGTCCAGAAATAGAACTCATAAGGATGTGCATCTGATTCTTAAACATCATGGTAAAAAACTTGAGCTGGGCAAGTAGCTCAGTCGTAAAACACTTGCCTAGCATGTGCAAGGTCCTGGGTTAGGTCTCTAGTACAGTCAATCTCCAAATTTGCGACTTTCATTATTTTAAATATACAGTCCCATGGCACTGAGTATATTCATATTACTATGCAACCATCACCACCACCACCCATCTCCAGGGCACGTTCTTGCTCTTGAAATTTCAATTTTCCTGCCTCTAAACCATTGACAACTACTGTTCTACCTTTTAGCTCTAGGAATTTGACTACTCTAAGTACCTCATAGAAGGGCAATCATACAGTCATTGTCCTTTTGTGATTGGCTTAGTTTTCTCAAAATAATTTGCTCAACATTCATGTTGTACTTTGCATTAGAATGTCTTCTAGGAAAGTTACTGCATTGAGGAGGATAGGAGAGGGAGTGGGGGAAGAGATTTATCTCTATAGATAAGCAGGATGGTTTAGACAATTGTACTGTGCATTTCTGCTGGTCTCTGGAAAGGAACAGATAATACTTAATTTGTTCTGTCTCCTATTTTCAACTGTTTACACTTTTTTCTTCTTAATTTCTTAAACATTTCTTTATTCTTTCTTTTTGCAATTTTACATGTGTATATCTGGTAATATGAATAATTGGTTGGAAGACAATACTATGTATTATAAAAAACACTGTAAAATTCATATTACTTTGTTAAATGAAATTCTGTATCACTTATAATTTTGTTTTAATTCTAGGCTGTACTTTCTTTAAAAAAAAAAAAAAACTTTTAAAAAGAATTTCTTTTTTAGGTTGCCAAGTATTCCACTGTATGTACACACCATCTTTTGCTTACTAGCTCATCTGCTGATGGACACTTGATATTGCTACCATGTTTTAGATATTGGGAGCAATTCTGTTATGAATGTGGGTATACAAGTATCTTTGTAAATCTCTGCTTTTAATTCTTTGGGGGCATGTACCCAAAATGGAGCTGTTAATCTTATGTATAATTTTTTGAATTACTACCATACAGTTTAAAGAGCATTGACACTATTTTCCTTTCTCATTGACAATGCACAAGAATTACTATTTCTGCTCATCTGCACCAACACTTGTCATTTTCTGGTTTGCTTTGTCATGCTTTTAAAAATAATAACAGACACACTGTGTTAGGCAGCTTTCTGTCACTGTGACAAATAATTGAGATGAATGAACTTGTAAAGAGGAAGGTTTTTTCTGTGGCTCACATTCCCAAAGTTTCAGTCCTGGATCACTCAGCCTTGTTACTTGGGGGCTCTCTGTCATGGCAGAAGCATGTGGTGATGAAGGCCAGTTCAGCCCATACTGGCCAGGAAGCACAACCAGCCAGGGCCAAGCATGAGGAGCCCAAGGTTCCCTTACAGAGCACCCCTGCCTCCTTGATCTCACTTCCCCTTACTCAGCCCCACCTCCACTACTTCCTAACTGAGGACCAAGTCTTTAACACATCAGCTTGGAGTTGGAGGGACACTTATCCAAGTCGTAGCACATTCCAACGACAGTGAAGCAGTATCTTACTGTGATTTTATGCTGTTGTTTTGACAAATGTACCTTGGTAATTAAGTGAGGAAACTTGACTTGTTTTGTTTGGTTTTTTAATATATTTAGTTTTTTTCTTTTTGGTTTTTGTTTTTTTAGAGACAGGGTCTTACTGTGCAGTTCGGGCTGACCTTGACCTCACTTTTGTAGCCCTGGCTTGTCTTGAACTTGTACCAATACTCCTGCCTCAGCCTCCCAAGTGCTGGGATTACAGGCATGCACCACCACGCCTGGTTTTTTATGTATTTAGTACAGGGCCCACAGAATCTCACTATGTAGACTGGGCTTGTAGTGATTCTTCTGTTTCAGCCTCCCAGGTGTGCACCACCACGCCCAGTCATAGCTGCAGTCTCAGTGCACCCTGAGGGCAGGGCTGGCACCACATGCCAGTGATCTAACCCAGTCCCTGAGACTGCCTAAGCAGGAGCTTTAATCCACTGAGCTATCTGGCAGGCCCTTGTTTTTTTTTGTTTTTAGGTTTGTTTGTTTCACAAATGCAAAAACCAAGCTTTGCTCATGGGGGAAAAAAAAAAAAAAAACTTTATAACTTTGGAGGAAGAACAGAATTTTTCAGGTATGTCAGCAAAACCACAAGCCATAAAAGAATAAAATGATGCTCTGGACTTTAAACTTTTGTTTTTCGAAAGACACTGCTCAGAGACATAAATTGTAAACAAAAAACCAAGAGAACATAGCTATGATACACAGATGTGAGAAAGAATTTGTAACCAGTGTATATAATGAGTTCTTACATGCCAACAATAACACAAACACCCAATTTGAAAAAGGACAAATTATTTGAATACAGATTTCACTATAAAAGATGTACAAATGCCCAGTAAGGACATGAAAGGTCCTTAATGTATTTATTCATCAAGAAAATGCAAATTAAATGAGATACTATATCACACATATTAGAAGAGTTAAAATTTAAATATTGATAACATCAAGGGTAGACAAGATGGTTTGGCAAATAGAACTTTTTACATTGCTGGTGAGAATGCACCACCACAGTAGAAAAATCTTATGGATTTTTTTTCAGTACCAGGGATTGAACTCAGGACCCTGCACTTGCCAGGCAAACACTTATTCTACTGAGCTATCTCCCAGCCCAAGGACTTTTTTAAATAGTTAAATTCATTAGGTTTCAAAAATTCCAGGAAAAGCAAAAACACACTTCTTTAAACATCGGTACATGTTTACACTCTTAGTAATGTTTATGGGTACATGTTTGTACTCTTTATTACTCTCAATAATCAAAAACTAAAACAACTCAAATGTCCATCAGCAGGCAGACAAATAAATGTATGTATTGGAATACTATTCAATAATAAGGGATAAACCAATGTGAGAACACAGTGAACTAATAGCATAAACGTACAACATGGGTAAATCTCAAATCACTACAGAGCAAGAAAGAAAACACAGACAAGACTGCACCTATGGTTCCATTTATGAGAAACAAATATAAGCTATAGTGACAAAAACAAATCAGTAGTTACCTGGGAAGAGGCAGTTAGGAAAATGTTATATGTGATGGAAGAAATTCTGCTGATGCTTAACGGGGAGCTAATTTGTTAATTTGTTAACATATTCATCTAACTTCAATTTTTAAAAAGGTACATTTTGTTTCTTTGAGGATTTTGTTGTTATTGTTTGGTTATTGTGGTACTGAGGGTTGGACTCAGGCTCTTTATTCTGAGCTACAAACCCAAGCCTTTTATATTATTTTTATTTTGAGAAAGAATCTCACATAATTGCTGAAACTGACCGTGAATTTGTGATTTTCCTGTGGTGCCCTCCTGGGTACTTGGAATCAGAATCATGAGCCATTATACCTGGTAGATCAATATCTCATATCAATATTTGGTATTAATATATGCCAAACATTATATGTATTTAAAATGCTTATCCTGACCAACTTGACTGCCTTCCTCTTCCTCCTCCCTCTTCTTTCTTTTTTTGTTTTTTGTTTGTAGTGCTGGGAATCCTATACCCTTGGCAAATGCCCTTCTACTGACTGACAGTCCTAGTCTTCTTCATTTTTTTTTTCATGGATTGCATATCTCTCAAAAAGACTGAATTTAAAATCAAATTACCTTCCCTTTGTGTGTGTGTGTGTGTGTGTGTGTGTGTGTGTGTGGCCAGCTCAGCCCACTCTGAGGGTGGGGCTGGTGTGGCAAGTAGTTAGAACCTCAGTCCCTGTGCATTTGCCTAAGCTTGCCTAACCAAGCACTTAGACCACTGAGGTCTCTCGCTGGCCCCTGCCCTCTATTTTAATGGGTAATTTTTAAAGAGAAAAACATACTTAAAAGGAAAAAGTTAAAGCTACTGAAGGAAACTGAGCACTTCAGAAATGAACTCAGTTCTCAAATTCTTCAGTTTTATGAATAAAGACTCTAACTAGCTTGCCTGGTTTCTAATCTCTGCTGTGTTATTTAATAGAGGAATTATTTTGGACAAGTAATTTATCTGAATCATAACTTACTACAAAGTAGGTATAGTAGGAATACACCCACCTCACATCATTCTTATAAAACTAAGTGCAATAAAACATACCAAGTGTTAGTCCTCTGACAAGTAGAAAGTGAATGATACATTAAGTTTTAGCTGTGACTGTCCAAATTGCAAGGACTACAAATACAGTAGTGGGCTGCCTACTTCAGTTTTACATGATGGCTGTTTAGTAACTGTTACAGTTTATATCTAGTTGTCCCTGCAAAGCCTCATGTAGTCATTGGGCGGGGATTTCTATAGATTGAGACTTGACTCATGAGTCACTGGGATTATGTGTTTTAGTACCAATAGGATTATCAATCTGAGAAGGGCTGGGACTATGGGTGTGGGCTGGGGCAGAAATCCTAAGGCAGAGAGCCTAATTGGAATATAAAGAGAGACAGAGAGACAGACTAGAGCTGTTGCTCTCTGCTGCCCTGTTTGGTTGGCTGCCTCTGCCACCATTTTGTTGCTGTTCCACCGCCATGAACTGGATGCTCTCTGCCCTGTTCCACTCAGCCTTGGGCCAGCTGAATATGGACTGAAACCTCCACGAACTGTGAGCTAAATAAACCTTTCCTTCCTTCATTTTGAGTGTCGGGTATTTATCCCAGCAACGAGTAAAAAGTAAGACAGTAACCTTTTAGAAAGAAAATAAACACACTTGGTAATGAGCATTCCCCCTAACGAGGAGGTAGACCCATGATCTCCTGGAAAGAGAGCTTGCTGCAGACTGTGTGGTACTATCATAATCCTGGAATGAGGACATGAGCACAGAGCTACATGGCTGAATAAACTAGAGAGACTTTTAACAGCTCTTTTCCTGAGTCTTTGGAAAAATGGAATTTTCATTTCTGGAGCTGCCAATTCAACAAAAAGAGCTACGGAAGTATAAAAGAACAATATGTGACAGATAAAATTAAGAGTTCCTGAGAACTGTCTGTATTAGTAATAGTTCCTTTACTGCACACCAAAAATTTTAAAGTAAACAATAAATATTTAATTAAAAGGTTCAAAAATAAGTATACAATATGGTAGGCTTATATGTTCTGAGGGGGCTATTTACTTCTTACATTATGCAATATGTGATTTTTTTCTATCCCATGTGTTATGGTTTATGTATAGTTGTCCCCCCAAAGCCTCATGCAATCATTGGACAGGGACTTCTATAGATTGAGACTTGACTTATGAGTCACTGGGATTATGTGTTTTAGTACTGATCTACAGTTTAAGACTTGATCCATGATCCCTGGGATTATGTATTTTAAGTACTTCTGGGATTGTGGGTATATCCTAAGGCAGATAGGCTAAGGCAGAGAGCCTGAATGTAATATAAAGAGAGACAGAGAGACAGACTAGAGCTGTTGCTCTCTGGTCCCTTGTTGTTCCATTGCCTCTGTCACCATTGTTGCTGTTTCTGCCACCATTAACTGGATGCTCTCTGCTCTGTTCCACTCAGCCTTGGGTCAGCCAAGTATGGACTGAAACCTCCAGTAACTGTGAGCTAATAAACCTTTCCTTCTTCATCTTAGGTGTTGGGTATTTGTCCCAGCAATGAGTAAAAAGTAACTAAGACACCATATTTACATCTAAAATAAAAGTAGGCTGAGATATTAAAAACACCAATTTTTTTTTTTTTTTTTTGCTATATGAGGTCACATGTCTTGGAAACTTTAATTCCTAATTTCATTGCTTTTCAAACTTTAGAAATATTTAAAATATGAAAACTAAAAGTACTGATTAATTTTTTCATTATTGCTTAATTTATGTTTTTTTCTTCTATGAGAATGTGAAAGAAAGTAAAATGCTCATTGGTTTATTCAAATGTAGTATCTTCCACATATTAAATATGGGCAATACTACAGTTTTGTACATACAATACAATTTTGTCTTCTTACTAGTGAAAATCTTTTCATGTGGCTTATTTTGGTTATCTATTTGTTATGGTTATTCTATAAAACATCTGGTATAACTGCATTTCCTTATCAAAATAGATAAATTCTTCCCTTTACAAAACCTATATACACAAATATAGAAAGGGAAAAGGGGAAAGTTTTCTTTACATGCACCATAGAATCTCACTATTAGGTTTAGCTGGCTTTTCCTTATGAGATAAAAAAAATGCTCTGTTTTAAAAACTTGCTGTGACAGAGAATGAGAAAGAGCCCTGCTATTAAAAACAAAGCCTTGTAAGGTTAGTATAGAAAATAAATAATTGGCCTTTGTCCATTCGTGGCTGAATCTATATTGTGACTTGAAAGAGCTAAGAACATATTGCTTCCCTCAGATTCTTAGCAAACAAATGCTTTCATCAATTAGTTTCTTTAATAAGAACAGTTTTCCAGTGTGTTTTACAAATGAAATAATGTATCAATAGGCTGTCGAAAGCACACTTCCTGGGCTTTCTCCTTTAATGTCTTAGAGTGTAATAATTATAGAATGCCAGTTGAGAAGCATGGCAGAAAACGAAAGCAACTTATGTTTCAAGCAAAAAATTTATTTGAAGAAAAGTCTGCCATAAGTAGCTATCCCATTAAATGAAAGGAACATCACACATAAGTCATGCTAGCCATCATTACACCTTTGACCAATATTTACATCCGAGGGTAATAGCGGGGGAAAGACACAATAAGAAATAACTAATAGAGTGTTGTTTTAAAAGGCTCACAACAACATGGACACACCATGCTACCCTCCCGCTGCTAGGCCCTGGCTTCAGTTTTACCTGCTCTGCTAGATGAGTATTTAATGAGGGACCCCAGGAATTCCTATCTGCCAGACACTACTTTAGGAAGCTGCACCACAAGTGGTCACTCTCAACAGGTATATTTGTAAACAGCTGCTCCCTTGCTAAGGTAAGGGTAAGAGCCCAGAGGCAAGGAAAGGATGACAAGATATAAAGAGTAACCAAAAAGTAAGGCAAATTTGAACAAAGAAAAGGATGGAAAGTTTATACAAAGATAGACAACAAAGGTGATGAAAACAGACTGAAGGGATGTAGGAAAGTGACAAATACATTTGTTAAATTATTTTAAATATTTAGAGTGAGGCTATGAAATATTTCATTTTAAACACTAGTAGCCGGGCGTGGCGGTGCACGCCTATAATCCCAGCACTCGGGAGGCTGAGGCAGGAGGATTGGTGCAAGTTTGAGACCAGCCTGGGCTACAAAGGTGAGCTCAAGGCCAGCCTGAACTACATAGCGAGACCCTGCCTCAAAAAGAGAAAGAGAAAAAAAAAAAAAAAAAAAACACTAGTGAAGCTAGGCTTAGAGAAATTATTTTAGACTGACCATTTCATTCTACAGCAAAGACAGGGTCAGAAAAGTTAAATGTTTTGTCTAAGACCCCCAGAACAAGATAGACAAGGTTGGGAAGGCATCAACCACTGATATCTCCCTGCTCTTCCACCAACTGCATTAAGCACAATTTCTCACTTTTAGAACACAAAAGTGGTTGCTGGTAGGTTGCAACTCAATTTGAAGAACGTAAGAAATTATAGTGTGCTCATCAAAGACTATAAAATGCATACAGCTATTACCTCAATAGTCAAATACTGTTGTAGCAGTGTTGATGATGTAATCATTTATAATTGTAAGGCAAATTCCTGATATAACAAATTCCTGATATAGGAGGTATAATTGTACCTCCTATATTTAATCTCTAGAAATATGCATACTTTGTATTAATTTCAGAAAATTTAGACACATGCCTATGTACACACAAACACAAATATGCACAGCACAAATACAATCAAGTAGGGAAATCAATGAGATTAAATGAAAAGAGTGTTAGATTGGAACCTATTTGGCCAGGCAGAATGCTAATATATAATCCTTAAAGTACTTTCTAACTCTAAAATTTTATAGGTTTAAAATTCTGATAACTGAAAAATGTGTTGAAATATTAATTTGAAGTATATTCAACTAATAAAATTATAACATATGTACTACCTAAAATATATCTATGAGAAAAGTTTCTAGCTAGTTCACAAAAGGAAGGACATTTATAAGAAATTAATGCAATACTGATGACTATGTTATGGTATTTCAAATTATTTTAGTTAATAAAAAATTTTACTTCAGTTAAGAACAAAGAAAATTCAATATAAAACAGAAATGGGAGGCATTTTCTAAGGCAAGTTCAGAAACACATACTCATACTAAAAGTTCAGAAGTTTATACAGTTTTTACATTTTTAGGTTAATAATTAATGCTCATGAGAAATAGGGAAGTACATGAAGTCTCATTCCACAGCTGAGTCAGAGGCAATGGAAAAAACAAGTTACTTTTCCAAGGCCACATAAGAAACCATTAAAGATGTAGGATGTTAAAATCAGGATTTCTGCTGAGCATAAAATACACTAATTCTCTGCAGGCAGATTTTTGCCAAATTGCCTACTTCATAGCAATCTTTTTGTTTTCTATTGTACTGCTGTCATTTAACTTTCACTTTCACAATGTTTGGGTGAGCCCCAAGGAAAGACTGCCCTTCTCAATCCACTGGAGACAGGTAGGCTTGCTTTCAGGCAGGGCCACAGCAGTGCCAAATGCCTCAGAGGACCTCGGAGATTCAGAGGTGACATACTGGAGGTGAATAAACCAAATGTTCTTCATGAGAAGGAAGATGGAAATAATAGGATTGGGATGTGATTTTCCAGAGAGTATTTCTAGTATCTGCAGCAAAAGAAGAGGGAAGCTAAAAACAAAACCAACAAAGATATCAGGAAAAGAATGGACATATTAATACAAACATATTCCGCTAAAACTCCAAGCATACTTGACATAATTCTATTAGTAAATGTTTTTGAGCAAGTTTCAAAATTACTTTAAATAATTATTCAACGCAGAGCTAGATTGGTGAGATGAGCTTTAGGAGGCTTAGCTTCAATAGCCTCCAACGTCACAAGCTTCACTGGTGGCACACTGCAATTGCAAAACCTTTGATTGTATATGTATCTGCTTCCTCTTAGTCCAAAGAGAAGTATATTCTTTCCTGTTTTTTTTTTCTTTCTTTCTTTCTTTTTTCTATGCAACATTAATAGAGAGGTGGGTCATGCCCACACACTGCACTCTATAGAATGA